>JASCQD010000009.1:1800000-2086504 GCA_030180035.1 Pseudogymnoascus sp. SDFLT0511 | reverse complement strand
GTTAAGAGGCGTGACATCCTAACCCTAACCCTAACCCTAACCCTAACCCTAACCCTAACCCTAACCCTAACCCTAACCCTAACCCTAACCCTAACCCTAACCCTAACCCTAACCCTAACCCTAACCCTAACCCTAACCCTAACCCATTTTATTTAACCAACCCAATCTCATCTTCTAACCCCCCAACTCTCCTTTCCTAACTCACTAAAACTCAACTCTCCTTTCCTAACTCACTCTCCTTTCCTAACTCACTCTCCTTTCCTAACTCACTCTCCTTTCCTAACTCACTCTCCTTTCCTAACTCACTCTCCTTTCCTAACTCACTCTCCTTTCCTAACTCACTCTCCTTTCCTAACTCACTCTCCTTTCCTAACTCACTCTCCTTTCCTAACTCACTCTCCTTTCCTAACTCACTAAAACCCAACTCTCCTTTCCTAACTCACTAGCGGTTAGGTTCTAAGTAGTTCCAGGTTAGGGGGGCCAACTTAGTGAAACCCCCTTTTCCCTTAGAAGGACTTCTGGCGTTCTTGCCCCTAGGTAACTGTAAGCAGTAGCAACAGCTTCTGCTCACTTCTCCTCCTCTTTCTAACTACCCAACACTACACCTAGCTCCTAGAAAGCAGCTAACCCTAAGAACAAACAGGTTTAGCTGTAAAAAGGTGTAGGGTTAGGGTTAGGGTCAGGTCCTCCCTACCCTGAAAGGAGTAGGGAGGCCACTGCTACTCTCTAACTTTTAAAAGGGTCTAGGGGGACAGAGTGGCTAGAGTAGGGGCTCTGCTGCCTTTAACAGCACCCTCTAGCTACTGTTTCCAGACCCTTATAAAATACTCTTGGTTATTTGTAGGAACCTAGTGAACAGTTAGAAAAAGAGGTTATTAACAACCATTTGTTTATAGGAATAGTCAAGAGGTGTAGAAGGAAATTGGGTCGCTAGCCTTGTAGAAACACTTTGTTCTCACTAGGTTTTCTAGGGTTAGGGTTAGGGTCCATACTTACCCCTTAGTTGACCCCTACCCACCCATCTCCCCTAATGCTACAGCTACCACACAGTTTGCCTGGATGCATTCGTTCCCCCCGAGCGACCCCCTACTCCCAAGCCACACCATATACTCTACCTGTGTTGAGAACTGCACCCCAAAGTGCTTACTCAACCACCTCCCACCCCCTACCCGGTTGTACGCTCCGTAGCACAACCCCATCACCATGTCAGGAAACCGACACTCGCTCTCCTCATGCTCAGGATCTGCTGCCCGGCATATTTCCTGCGGCTGATAGCACTTCCAGCATGCTAGATACCGCTCGATCCACTCCCTGCCCTCTTTCTTCTGCGCCACCAACGCCTCCGTCTTTGCCCTGATCCACTCGAACCGCCGGCTGCACTCGCTCCCACTGTGGTTGAACCCTCGCCCCTGAACGCGGCAGTACAGACAGCTCCCACTCATTACCTCAAGGTCTCTCTCGTACCCCTCGAGCACCTCATCGCGCACCTGATCCTGTCGCAGCACCTCTGCAGGCCCAGTAAACTCAATCTGCTCCACCTTCCTCAGCCGATACTGTACATCCAGAGGTCGTGCTTCCTTATGCCCTGTGACACACACCTGACACGCCTCTTCACCGGCCATACACCACCGCCAGTCAGCTTCTGCGTCTAGGAACTGGCTGAGAACCCCACGGCTGCAGTGCTGCTGCGTGAGGTACACGTCCATGGCTTCTTGGTCAGGAGACAAACACCCGCTAGTCTGTGCCGCCCACGTCGACCGCAGGAGTATGATTGAGGACGCCTTACTGCCATCCCGCCCTGCTCGTCCGGATTCTTGCGAGAAGTCTGACATCTTCTGAGGTGCGTCGACGTGGACAACCCACCGTACAGACGGGTAGTCAAATCCAATCCCAAGAGCGCTGGTTGCCACAATCACTGGCTGCTCGGGCCTCCTAAGCCACTCTGATAGAATCTCCGCCTTCTCTTCTTCAGTACCAGACTTTGAGGTATATGTTGGGCACCCGAGGATCTCCCCAAGCTTGCCAACATCATCTCTCCTCTGGCAATAGATGATGATCTTGTCCCGCGCGTGATTGAAAATCTGCTTTCGGGGCCAGTATGTCTGCACCAACTTTGCTGCAACCTCTACCAGCGTAGTAGCCCCCGTATGTCGGCTGATCATGTACTTAATGTTTGGCCGGTTCGTCGACTCCCGGATGATCCTAGGACGCACTAGCTTGTTGTGCTCGATAAAGTCATCCTGCATGGTTGGCGGAAGAGTAGCTGTCAGCCAGACCGTCTGCGTCTTGACCTGCCGGACATACCACCCAATCTGTGACATGCATTTACGGTAATCGCTAGCTGTGATCGTGAGATGACATTCGTCAATAACTATCCGATCAAGCTGCTGACGGTTGACAAGCAGATGTGCATACTCCAGAAAGCTCTCCGTGCAGACAGCCTCGGCTGACATGATGACCAGCGACGCCGAATCCCTGCGCTCGATACTCCAGATTAGAGGCTGCATGCCTACTCGACGGCACCTGTCCAACATATCGCCACGGAGAGCAACCATAGGGAGAACCAGTATTGTAGTTCGAGCATCTGCGACACATGCCCCAACCATGAACACCAGCGACTTCCCAGACCCTGTTCCCATTACCAGCAGTACCTGCTCGGCTGGGTGAGGGCCCATCATGGCAAGTAGACCATCCCGCTGACCCGGAATTCGAAGCTTCATCTCAGGCATATTATATAGCCTACAAGCAACCGCCTCTAAGTCTGCCCTAGAATACGCCCCCTTTCTTCGAACCTGGCCCCGCTTGGACGCATCAAGCATCCGCAGCGAGAGCGTCTCAGAAGCGCCCCGTGGCCGCTTTCCTTGAAGGATATGGTCAATTCGGAACAACGTACGCCAGCTCTCTGAAGCTCGGTAGCTACGGTGAAGCAGCGTGTTCATCGTGAGTGTTGTCGTGCCAGCATACGCATGGTTGAAGGTGTGGTAGCTGTGGTTGCTGAGCTCTGCCAGGGCAACAAGATCCAGCTCGTCCTCTATATCGTCTCCTGCGGTATCCTCTACATCAAAATTGGCCCGCTCCTTGGCCGCAAACTTCTCCTTGGTTATCGACGCTGCAAACTGTCGCCATCGTGCCGTCTTGAACCGCGGAACCTGCGCACGAGTACAGGCCTTAGCCAAGCAAGCAGCGAGAGTTTCGTCAGCCCATACCGTCCCGTCCAATTTTGACCAGAGATATGGGGAAATGAGAGCACCTGGAGTCTGCTGCCGTAGAAACATCTGCCGTAGGGGAATGACATATGCGATGTACATGAGCAACAAATCCCCAATTGCCTTTGGGAGGAACCGAATGTTGTCCTTATAAACACCTGACTGCTGCTGGCCTTTGTGATACTGGACATATATCATAACTAGCTTCTCCCACATTAACATATGGCGCTGCCGGGCAGTATTACGCCACATCACTGACAGCAACTCGGATGCTCGTAGTGGCGGGCCTGGTGGGACGTGGCAGAGTATCAACCCTGACCCTAGGAAGTCCTGAGCATGTGCCTCGTAGATCTTCATAGCCTTCGGACACAAGGCCACACTTCCGTCTGCAGCCGTGGTCAAGAACATAGCCCGCAACTGGGGATTTCCCTGGATCCGTCTGAAGAGAGCAAGCTCAGCGCCATCGAGGAATTCGGAGTTGCTGGGATGAGAGAGCCATGACCCCCCAAACTCCTCCATATCTAGGTCATCCTTTAGCCTCCACGATTCCATGGGAATCAGGCCCTTGCCCCCAAATAATAGCTCATCCCAAAGCAGGGAGTGGGCTTTCTGGTACTCGGACAGAATCAAATGTGATATCTGCGTCATCTGTAGCTCTACCCCACGGTATTCCACGGTCTGCCCATCCAGAGACCACCGAGCCTGGTGCTTTGCAATTGCAGCCTTTCCAACCTTAAACAGATAGAGCCGCCACTGCAAAATGTGCCCAAATGGTGTCTCGGCTAGCTGCTGGAAGAACTTCTTGCACATTCTGGCAAGGAAGACAGGAATTTGATCTTCATCATCCTGCTCCTGGAAGCAAGCATAGTCAAAGATCACCAGCTGGGCAACCCACGTTAGAGCGGACAGATGGCTGTTGAAATTTCCCGGCTCCTCCCACAATCCCCGGCCTTTCCCACGGACTTTCCTGCTCAACATGGCGCAGAAACTTAAGACGGGTGATTTGAACGGCACGCTGCCAACCGTGTGGCAAATCATGGCTAGATATAGTCGCCGAATTGCATGCTTGAGAGCCAGCTCAGCCTCTGCTTCATCCTCAACAGCCAAGGCTGCCATTATCTCGTCCATAGCTTGAGTCTGTGTTTTCGTCGGCCGGATGATATCCCCAGGCAGCACTTGGTCTGGCTTAGCCCGTGTGAAATGGCCGCCATCACAATGCACCACGCGGTAGTAGTATACCAGGAGCTGCTTCATGGTAGTAAAGTACGTGACCAGAGTCGACGGGTTCTTGAAATGCCGGAACCCGTCTGCTTTTCCTGACGCCCCAGCATAGAATTCGTTCAGAATATTGGCCCGCTGCTGCGTCATCTTCCGGTCTGGCGAAGTATCACTACATAGCTTGTAGGCATCTCTCAACATAGCCTCGGCGGCAGCCAGGATGCGGACTAGGTTAGGATCTGTAGCACCTTCAGCACCCCCATCGACCTCTTTTTTTGGTAGCAGCTTGTACGAGCTCCAGATCTCTTCGTCCTTTAGCTTGGCCGTGTGCGATGGGAATTCCACTCGCTCAAGCCAAGGGACTCTCTCTGACCTAGAATCCGCAAAGTCATGGACAATGCTGGCTTGCTCTTCAATATCTCCCTTGACGTCTTGGTAGTCCTCCTCTAGCTTTATGAAAAGCGCCTTCTCTTCTTCTTTCAATGGTGTTGATAATTCCAATATATTTAGTTTTTCCTCATTTTTATTTTTATCAACCACAATAAAATAATCAATTCGGCCCTTCCCCACAAAATATGTCTGCAGCGTACACTCTTTCCACAATTGCCTTGTCTTATGCTCTGCCGTCTTGATTTTATGAGAACAACTTACGTGCTCTTTCATCTTGGGCAAATGCCGCGTGCAGTAGCCGCATTGCGCATGGAGACAGCAGAAGCCATCGTACGTGGCCAGGCCCTCAATTGGTGCACACCCAGCCCTCAGCTTGTGCGCCTGGTTTTTAAGCTCCTCAATGGTCTTAAGCTCGTAATTACTCAATAGTTGGACCTTTGTCTTGAGCACATCGCCCAAAAGCCGGTGTGGATCCGCTCGAAGGTGCCGCTCTTGCCCAGACCGACCTGGGACGATGCAAGACCTACACTCACGACATACCACTACACCATGGACAGGATCATATAAAAACATATTTGTAACTATATAAACCCGATACCCTATGTATTTGGCAATAGAAACACCCTACGACCACAGACCCCTATTTCCTCTTTTACCGTAACTCTTTTACCGGAAAGCGCGCTAGACAGGGGTAGCTTCGCCCAATCAGCAACCCGCAATTTTACTCTTTCACCGAAAAAGGAGCCTCACATAAGTGGTAGGTAAGTAACTTATATGTAAAATACATTATCTTTAAAGCTAGAAATATAAAGAATAGGCTAGTTTTATTTACCTTACTTAATAGTATATTATTAATACTTACTAGATTTAATTTAGTTTACTTTTAACTTTTAGATAATTAGAATTTACTTTATAATATTCTAAGTAAGAATTTAAATATCTTATAAATATAATAAGATACTAAAATTAAAATTAAATAAATAAAATACATTTAAAACATATTAATATAGTTCTATCCTCTAAGAGTCTATAAATGTATTTATTTTCATTTTATATTAAGAAATGCTTAAAATATATAAACTTTAAAGTTTATTTCTTTACTTTTAAATATATCTATAACTACTAGGCTTTAAGTCTTAAAAATAGTTTCTATAAATTCCTACTACCTTATAGTACTTTACATCTTAATCTTAGCTTATTCTATAAGTTTATTCTTTAGAACATCTAATTCTAAGCTTTTTAAAGACTTAATCTTTAGATTTCTTTATAACTACTAGACTTTAAAGCTTAAAAATTAGTTCTATAGATTCCTATTACCTTATAGTACTTTATATCTTAATCTTAGGCTATTATATAAGTTTATTCTCTAGAACGTTTAACTTTAAGCTTTTTAAAAACTTAAAGTTTAGATTTCTTTATAACTACTAGACTTTAAAGCTTAAAAATTAGTTCTATAGATTCCTATTAGTCTAATATACTTTATAAATACCTATTATAACATAATACTATATAGTTAAAGTTATATATATAGAAGTAGATAAGGAAAGGATTTAAAGTTTAATTATAAGGAGTAGCATAAGAGTTAGGAATTTAATTAGGAACGGCATAGGAATTTAAAGTTTAATTATAAGGAGTAGTACAGGAGTTAGGAATTCAATTAGGAACGGCATAGGAATTTGAAGTTCAATTGTAGGGAGTAGTACAGGAGTTGGGATTTTAATTAGGAACGGCACGGGAATTCAAAGTTCAATTGTAGGGAGTGGTATGGGAGTTGGGATTTTAATTAGGAACGGCACGGGAATTCAAAGTTCAATTGTAGGGAGTGGCACGGGAATTCGAATTTCAAAGTAGGGGCTGGCGTAGGAGTTGGGAATTTAATTAGGAACAGCACGGGAATTCGAAGGTCAATTGTAGGGAGTGGTACGGGAGTTAGGAATTCAATTGGGAACGGCACGGGAATTCAAAGTTCAATTGTAGGGAGTGGCACGGGAATTCGAATTTCAAAGTAGGGGCTGGCGTAGGAATGGGAATTCAATTGGGAACGGCACGGGAATTCAAAGTTCAATTGTAGGGAGTGGCACGGGAATTCGAATTTCAAAGTAGGGGCTGGCGTAGGAATGGGAATTCAATTGGGAACGGCACGGGAATTCAAAGTTCAATTGTAGGGAGTGGCACGGGAATTCGAATTTCAAAGTAGGGGCTGGCGTGGGAGTTGGGAATTCAATTGGGAGTGGCACGGGAATTCGAAGTTCAAAGTAGGGGCTGGCGCGGGGGTGGTACGGGAGATGGGAATTCAATTGGGAACGGCACGGCATGGGAAATTCAAAGGTAAAAGAGGTAGCATCTCATTCATTCCTTAGCTACGACTCGAATCTATCTACTATCCATCCCTTGGGTATACCGTCCGTCCATCCGTCCATCCCCCAGAACTCCCAAATCCACCCATATAAACAAAGGAAAAACGCGAGAGAGAGAGAGAGAGAGAGAGAGAGCTCAAGGGCGCTGGTCGCGGGGAAGGCGCAGGTGCTGGTCGATCATGGCGCGGAGACGGGTGACGTCGAGGCCAGCGTACGGCCACCGGAGATTTATGTTGTGGAGTGAGACTGAAGTCCCACCCGGGGCTGGCACGGGGATGCCGGTCGTAGTACGTGCCACTATCCGAAAGTTAAGGTGGCCGCGGCGGTCGAAAATCCCAATCACGGCGTTGGGTCCCGAGCGGCCGGCGCCGGCGGCGGACAGCGCCCACGTTCCCACAACAATCTCGTCCCCGAGGACGGGATTTGCCACGGGAGCGGCGCGCGCACGAGTTGCTCCGGTTGAGCGGTTCTCACGAGGTGGGGATGGGCCCGTGCCAGCGCCACCGCCGGGAGGAGGGGGAGGGGGAGGACGAGGTGCGCCAGCGCCGCCTCTGGGAGCACGGCTGGGAGTCGGTGGGACGTCGTCGTCGTCATCTGAAACCTCGAAGGGATTGGCGGAGGAGGTGCCAAACATTGGAGGGGTTCTCTCCCGGCGCGTGTACCCCGAGGAATCTCCGGTGCGGTCGCCGGTGGTTGGGAACACGTTAGGTGACGTGAACATTGGGGGAGTGCGCTCTCTCCGCGTGTAGTTCGTCGACGTGCCGGTGGGGGTGGCGCGGGGAGGGGGGGAAGAGGCGCTTGCGCGCGGAGCTGGGGGCGGATCCCCTTGTGACCGAGTGCGAGGGGGGGTGCGAACTGGGGAATTCGACCGTCTTGGCGGGGCTCGCATTGGGGGAGAATCTGAGGGGTGGCGCTGGCGGCGGCGCGGCGGAGGACGCTCAGGTCGGGGAGGAGGGGAATAGAACGGGTTTCCCGGCGACCGGGGACGAGGAGGAGCGCGAGCACGAGGGCTCGGTCGGGGGGTGGGAGTGGCGCGGGGAGGGGGAGCGGCGCGGGGGACAAATACCGAAGCATCCCCAATCGCCCTCTCGGCGAAAAAGGTTCTGGCCTCCCGGCCCCATCTCCGAAAGTTCGCGTCCCCACGCTGGGACGCCGCCGGCAGGGAACACACCTGCGTCAGGTAGTCGCGGCTCACGTTGACCTGCGCCATGGAGGGGAAGGCCGGAGGGGCGGCGGCACGGAGAAGGTGTCTCTGTGCATTCCGAAAGTGACGGCTGATTTCTCCTACCGTGTAGGCGGCGACAGGGATTCCCATGGCATCGTATGGATTATGAGGGGTGGCACGCTCATGGCCTCGCTGGGCAAAGTCCTTCGGGTCGATCCCGATCCCAGACGCGTTGTTCGACATGGTGTGGGAAGTAGGGAGTGGCGCGGCAGTGGGGGGGCTGGCGCAGCGGTGGTGCGGGGTGAGGGATTGTGAGTTTAAGTCGAAAGGGGGGGGGGAGTGGGCAATTGGGATCACGCCTCCGATATGGCGTGTGTGTGGCGCGTGAGTGAAAGTCGAATGAAGTAAGTAAGAGAGAAAGAGTGGTCGCGGGAGCGGGAGGCGCGGGACGGCTCGGTCTGGCGAAGTCGGTGCGGGGGGCCGGGCCGAGTTGAAGAAGTGTGAAGGAGGAAAGAAGAAGAAGTGGAGGAAGTGGCCGAGGGGTTCAATATATAGACTTTCGGCCCGCCCTAGCTCAGATCGGATTCCACGAAGTTCTTCTGAATCGGGAAGCGTGAAGTTCTTCTAGATCGGGAAGTGCTTTGTGAAAGACGTCTGGATTAGGCGCACGCGTGGGTCCAGATCGTGGGTCCAGACCCACACGTAGGGTGAATTCATGACAATGGAAGTGAATTCATATTGTGGGGTATAACAATAGGCGCTCCCGCTCTCCCGTGCCAGCCCTGTGGGAATCACACCTAAAATAGTAGGGGATTCCCACGCGTCTAATTAAGGTGTGGAGGTAAAGTGAATTTGTGACAATAGGAGTGAATTTGTAGTGTAGCACGCCCGGGTAGGTGGGATTCCCACCCGAAATAGTAGGGAAATCCCCATCCCTACACACACGTGCTCTCCCGTGCCGGCCCTGTGGGAATCCCACCCAAAACAGTAAGGAAATCCCAACCTACTCCCACACCTACTCCCACACGCTCACTCGAGCCGACACGTGGGATTCCCACCCAAAACAGTAGAGAAATCCCACGTACACACGCTCGACTCTCCCGTGCCAGCCCTGTGGGATTTACACCTAAAATAGTAGGGAAATCCCATGCCTACACACGCGTGCTCTCCCGTGCCAGTCCTGTGGGAATCACACCTAAAAACCAAAGGAAATCCCACGTACACACGCTCGACTCTCCCGTGCCAATCCCATTGGATTTACACCCGAAATAGTAGGGAAATCCCAACCCACTCCCACACGCTCACTCGAGCTGACGCGTGGGAATCACACCCAAAACAGTAGGGAAATCCCAACCCACTCCCACACGCTCACTCGAGCCGACGCGTAGGAATCACACCCAAAAACTCAAGGAAATCCCACGTACACTCGCCGTCCCCAATTGATCCCCACCCAACTCGAGTAGGAATCCCATACCTATACCTACCCGTGCCACCCCCGTGCCAGCCCCTCCACTACTCCCATATAGGAATCCCACGCGACGTACAATGGGAGGTGTAGGAACACGAGAGATGAGGCCGTAGACGATAGGGATGGGGAAGGGTCGTGGTGGGATGTTTGGCGTGCACGTGCCGTCCCTACCGCCTACGTATTCGTCGGTGGCACGTGCGTTCTACCACATATCCCTAGAATAGACGACGCCCATTCCCATTACTTAGTAGGGGGATCCCCATACATGTACGGGAGGGGAGGCCGAGTCTACACATCTTCACACATTCAATTGGGAGTGGCACGCGTGGGAAGAAGGTACTGTCTTCATTCTCTATCTACTTATCCCCCCATCTCACCCCATTCCCCCATACTAACACGACCACAGAAGAAGAGACGAAGGGAGTCACCCGTGTGCCGCCGCCGCCATCCCCGATCATGGGCGCTCGTTGGGTGGGAGACGGGTGTGCTGGTTGATCATCGTGCAGAGACGGGCGGGAGCGAGGCCGCTGTAGGGCCAGCGGAACTGGATGGAGAGGATGGTGACGGCCTCGGGATCCCTCGCGAGGAGGAAGGGCTGGAGATCCCCGCGAGCGTTGCGGTCGGTCACCCGGAAATGAAGGCACCCATGGCGATCAAAGAATCCCACCACAACGTTGCGAAGCTCCCCCCAGATCGCGCTCGTGTCGACCCAAGTTCCCACATCAATCTCGACGCCCATGATGGGGTTCGCGACAGGGGAGAAGGCGAGCCCAGATCCGGGGACAGCGGGGAAGTAGGCGGGTGGTGGGGAGATTGAGGCTCGGCCTGGGGCTGGCGCAGGAGCGGGAGACAGGGAGCGACGATGGATTGGCGAGCGTTGGCGGACTGGCGCTGGCACAACGGCGGCGGGAGGGGAACGCGAGCGACGGACGAGAGGGGCTGGCACGGGAGGTGCACCAATCATGAGGCGGAGGGGAGGCGCGGCAATCATGAGGCGGAGGGGAGGCGCTTCAATCGCAAGGCGAGCGGGAGGGAGGTCATCCCCAGAGTCGGATCCCGAGTCCGAGGAGATTGGCTCGGGATTGTTAAAAGTCCCGTAGGGGGGGGGGGGTAACGTTTCGGCGGGCGTATCCCGACCGATCTCCATCCCGATTGTTTCCCATGGGGGGGGTGGCGCGACGGCGGTCCGACATGGTGGCGGAGGCGTGAGGGGGAGAGAGAAGGTGAAGTTAAGTCGAAGGGGTGGGGGAGGGGAAGAAGGGCTCACGCTGTCGGGAGCGTGTGGTTGGCGGTGGCGGCAGTGGCGGCAGTGGCGGCCGAGAGGTGGAAAAAAGTGTGAAGAAGGAAGGAGGAAGAGGAGGGCGAAGACTTCAATATATAGGCGGCGGGCTCGTCCACGTCGCCCGCTAGATCGAGGAAAGTTCCTGATTAGGACGGGGTTCCTACTAAGCGTAACAATAGGAGTGAATTCTTAATAGGCACGACAATACGTGACAATAGGAGTGAATTCCAATCATCCCACGACAATACGTGACAATAGGTAACAATAGGAGTGAATTCCAATCATCCCACGACAATACGCGACAATACCAATCATCCCACGACAATACACGACAATAGGAGTGAATTCCAAGAGCCCCACAACACCCCGCGGCAATAGGAATAGGACCCACCCCCACACATACCCCGACTCCCCGTACCCACCCTCCCGCTGTCACCTAAACCTTATTTCCCACCCCTCGTTCATCCCCATTTCCTATAGCCGCTCCTACCCCACTAGCTCAGCCGCTATGCCACTGCCGCGCCACCCCCTCTACTAGGGGCTGGCACAGCAGCCGCCTCATCCCGAGAGCATGCCCTCAAACACCTTCTCAAGCTCCTCATGGCTCTTGTCTACAATCTGCTCACAGATCCAGAGCTTTGGCGGCGTCCCGTGCTCCCACACAGGCGTTATGGTCTTTCCCCGATGCGCCCTCCCAAGCACGAAATCCTCGTCCATGTTGCTCGCATAGACGCCCTGCTCCCTCAGCGCCAAGGATAGCTGTGAGATGTCCCAACTCGGGATCGGTGGCACCGGCACAGGGGCTGGCGCAGACTCAGCGTTTAGGATGGTCGTGTTATAGCCCTGCCATATAATCTCTTGTAGCGTCCGTGCTGTTTTGGGCGGCCACCCTTTCACCGTGCTCTTCTGGCTCCCTGCCTCCTGGTATACGCTCGAGAACCAGGACATCCGGCTCATAATTCCCTTGCTGTGGTTCGACTTGGTGGGGTTAAGGAAGCTCTGGCGCTCTGCATGTGGCAGGACCCAGTGTGTGAGCCGGAGGAGGAACTTATACTCAGTCTCCCAGCGCCTGCGCCACCGCTCCCCAAGATGTCGCTCGACTACCTCGCACGTCTTCTGGTATATCAGCCGGTATGATAGGTCCGCCCAGCTAGGGCGGGCCTCGCCGTCGTCAAAGTCTAGGAGGTAGTTGACTAGCGCCCCTGCCGTCTTCATCCGGGTCTTGTTCCCAACAATGCTGTGTGGTGGCTGGGCCTCGCCATTAACAGTAAACACCTGCGCCAGCCCCTCGTAGCAGAACGAGAGCTGCGTAAGTCGCGCCATACTATCATCCCCAAGAAGCTCAGGGCTGGTGCGGTGGTTCTTCTTCATCATGCTCGCAACGTCGTAGTCAAACTGGTTCAGGTTAAGGCCGTGGAGGAAGTCGATCCACGCCCTACACTTCTGCTGACTCCCATCTATAGTGCGCTTCCCCTCATCGTCACTGCTGCTAACATCGTTATCCCACGCTATGCCAGCCCCTGTACCAGCCCCAGCCCCTGCGCCAGCGCCTATCTTGTACTGCGTAAACCACTGCTCAGCCTGGTTTAGCCGTACATATACATCCCGGAGGTCGTGTACTGTGCGCCAGCGCCGCTGGTA
This sequence comes from Pseudogymnoascus sp. SDFLT0511, assembly GCA_030180035.1. Taxonomy (NCBI): domain Eukaryota; kingdom Fungi; phylum Ascomycota; class Leotiomycetes; order Thelebolales; family Thelebolaceae; genus Pseudogymnoascus; species Pseudogymnoascus sp. SDFLT0511. The sequence goes on along the minus strand of JASCQD010000009.1, from coordinate 2,073,777 downwards.
CTGTGGATGGAGGAGGAGGTCGCCAGCAAGTATCCCGTTGATGTGCTCTGGGGCTACCCGTAGGGTCTGCCAGTTGATCTTCGGCTGGAACCAGCCGAACCCATACTCCTCCATCGACTTCTCTATGCCCAGCCCCTCAAGCGTCATAGACTTACCCCCTCTCATAGTCTTCTCGAGGGCGAGGTTCTCAAGACCGTCGTTAGTGAAGGGATAGAGCTTCGCAGCATCAAAGGGGGCCTTGATGACGTTGTAGAACTGGCTGTAGACATAGCCGCTCTTGAACGCATGGCTCTTTGCATTAGCCTCAATGGTCTGTCCACCTACATCCCGTAGCGTCGCCCACATATATGGTGTATGAAGAAGGGTGTGCTTGCCCACTGCTGTGCCAGCGCCACTGCCACTACTTGCACTAGCGTTAGCAGTAGCTGTCCTCCACCATGAAGTAAACGATTCTAGACAGCATTTCCGGTATAGATAGGTCTCTGCCTTACTATCCTCGCTGTCTACTGATGGGAGAAGGGCAGTGGGCGATGTAACCTGCTTCCCAATGTCGATATATATCTCATTAGAGTTAAGGAACTCATCGTTTATAGCATATGCCCACTGCCTGCGCCAGCGCCTAAGGGCTATATGAAGACTTGGCTTCATGTAGTTAAGCTTGCAGTTCTTCTGGTTTAGGAAGAGTGTGATCTGCCGGAAGCATGCAAACCGGGGAGACCCCTTAATGCGGTGCTGGATATCCTGCCATAGGCCCTCAAGGCAATCAGGGTCGATTGGATATGTAAGGAACTGCTCTCGCGTGTTGCTACCCCTTACATACCGCTCACTGCCACTTGCAAGGGCGTTGGTCTTTATAGCAGCAGAGGACGCAGGGTAGTATTGTAGGATACCTGAGATCTCTACTGCTGCATATAGGGCTGGCAAGATGATCTCATCTATAAGCATCACCTCGTCCTCTCGTGTAATAAGGGTGTTATCCCTATTTCCTACTTTCTCTTTTGCTGCGCCTGCGCCAGCGCCTGCGCCACCGCGGACAAAGTTGTACTGTGGGAACATGAAGTATAAGACAAGCCCCCGTATGCCAATAACACTTGCAAAGCAGAGGTGCCGGATCTGATGGAGAGGTTGCCACTCCTTTATCTCACGGCCCTTCTTATTAAGGGCTGGCACATACAACCCAAGATGAACGTTATCCTTAATCCCTAGCGGCTGGTATTGCTGTGGGAACCAGTCTAGTCCTTGCTGTGCCACCGCTAAGCTACTTGGGAATGCACATACGCTATCAACATCAAAGGTCGTTATAGGCTCTGCTTGCACTTGACTTGTGCTATGGTGTGTATCAAGGCATAATCCTAGAGGAGTCTTGTTGGCGCTGGCGCTAGCGCTATCTTTGGACGTACCCTCAAACATAGCTGGCCAATCTATACCCTCCTCTATATCAAGGTCTTCACGCTTTGCAAGATGGGGCTGGCACAGCACATCAACGACAGGTGTACGACTCATAGACTTGCTCCCACATAAGAGGGTGGTGACCTGTGGTAGTGAGCTGCAGGAGTACTGCTGAGAGCTCGCCTGCCCATGTAACTCTTGATGCTCGTCCTCTCGCGTTTGGTGCTGTTCCTCTGTGCAGCCATGAAAGCTTAGTAGCTGTCGTGCAATCTGGACTGATATTGGTGCATTACTCTCCCCTTCTTGCGCGTGAGGACTCCATTGATCGAGTGAGATGATAGGAGGGGCTGGCACAGGGGAGCTTTCGTGTGTGCCAGCGCCACTGCGGTCCTTAATAGGTGATTTAGATTGCTGTGGTAGTCCTCGATTCCTCCAATTACTACTCCCATTGCTACTACCAACACCATCGCTATCGCCATCGCCTTTGCCATCGCTATCGCCATCGCCTTTGCCATCGCTATCGCCTTCGCCATCACTATTGCCTCCACTATAACTTTTTTCATCGCTTTCGCTACTGCGGAACTCCCACGTCTCGCCCTCAATTTGAGGCTCCTCATCATCGTTGTACTGTAGCTGCCACTTATCCTCCTCGTCTTGCACTATGTCCTCCTGGATTATAGTTGTAGTAGTAGTGGCGCTAGCACTCTGAGTAGGCTGTTGGGGCTGGGCGGTGGCACTGGCACTCCGAGTTGTTCGACGAGGAATAGTATGCTGGGCGGTGGCGCTGGCACTCCGAGTTGTTCGAGTAGACTGGATAATAGGCTGGTCTTCTATGAGAAAAATAAGAACATGCTTGGATGTAATAAGGGTACATGTACACACCTTCACTCTGCTGTAACTCTTGGAGTATAGCTGCCGCTTCCTCATCGTCCTTGTTCACCTGACTTTGGAGATTCAGTCCACCTAATGCCTCCTGTAATCTGCTCACATCCTTTCCTGTGTTGTTTTCAACCCCCTTCTTTGTTGTAACTAGCGGCGCTGGCGCTGGCACACCCTTACTACTACTAGCAATTGTCGTCGGCTGGAAGAGGGGAGTGAACTGAAGGATGGTTTGCGACGGTATTTCCTCTTCATCCTTCTTGCTCTGCTGCCGGCGCTGGTACGACTCACGATTCTTCGCAAGCCTACCTGCTGCTGCTTCTTCAGCAGTAGCGTACTTCTTCGGTCGACCTCGAGGCATTCTTTTACAATAGATGATTCGTTAATGATAAATGAGTTGTACTGGCAGTGGCACTGGGTTGGTACTGGGGCTGGCACTGCGCTGGCACTGGCACATCGAGCATTTAATCGCTTTAGGTTAGACACATCAAGCATTTAATCGCTTTAGGTATAGCGTGTCGCTTAATCGTCAGATCCCTGTAACAGGTTTAGTGCGCCAGCGCCAGCCCTCACCGCCTGCTTAATTAAGCGACGAAATCCCGAGATGTCGCTTCTGCCGCCAAGGCGCTAGCTGTAACCCAAACCCGAAACTCGACCTACCGATTATTCCTAAGATTATATAATATGTCCTATCTCTATAGTTATATAGGGGTGCTATAACATTATTCCTAAGATTATATAATATGTCCTATCTCTATAGTTATATAGGGGTGCTATAACATTATTCCTAAGATTATATAATATGTCCTATCTCTATAGTTATATAGGGGTGCTATAACATTATTCCTAAGATTATATAATATGTCCTATCTCTATAGTTATATAGGGGTGCTATAACATTATCCCCTTAATAGATATAGGAAAGGGGCTAGTTTCTTTATAAGGACTCCTTAAAGACATAGCTTATTATAAACTACTACTAAAACCATCTTAAATGTAGCCTAAGTTAAGTTGATTTTAAGAGTAGGTAGAAGTAAGAGGGTTATAACGTTCTCTATATATTAGCTCTATATTCTATAGTTCTATAGTTTTTAGAGTATATAATTTAATTATTAATTTCATAGTTTAATAGGATCTAGTATTAGCTGTCCTTTAACATCTTTAGCCTCCTAGTGTTATTAGTAGTTACTTATGCTAGAACTAGGTAATCGTTATAACTAAACCTTAAGTAAGTTATATCACTTAACGTAGGTAGAAGCAGGTTGCGTTAGCTAAAAATTTTGCTACTATAAGTACCCTACCATAGTAATTTGTATGTAAAGCTACCTAAATATTCCATTTTACGAAATTATCACTTCCTTATTCCTACTCTCATTCCTACTCCTACTCCTACTCCCACCATCGCTCTTATAGCTTTCGTACTCGCTTTCGCCCTTGCTTTCGGGGGCTTCTAGGTCCTGAATTAGCTCCTCAAACTTAGGAGGAATTGGAAGGCCTTCCTTATAGAATTAGGCCACTGCCCTCTTCTGTGCGCGCTCTTCCCTTCGGGCCTAGCCCAGCAAAGCTGCTTCCAGGCTCGATTTCTAGCCTAGTTCTGTTTCCGGGCTTCTTTGGCTTCGAGCTTCTGAGCCAGAAGCTCGGCTTTACAGACCTAAAGCTTGTAAGCTTTGGCAACAACAAGCTCGCCCCTATACTGAAGGCAGGCCTGGTGTAAGGCGGCCCTCACGTGATGGGACGTGAGGTGCCACGCCGAAGGCAGCCCTACGGTGGAGCTGCCGCTCGGGTATAACCCGGCTTTTAGGGCTCACAGGGTGTACGGATATCAGGGGCTGGAGCCTCAGTCGAGGACTCCAGTCAATAGTCGCTGTATTCAGGTAGACCTATTGTTACGCTATATAACCTCGTATTCCTGCCTTCTGATCTGGTTCCCTGAACTCCCGTGTGACTCTGGGCCTACGCCTTTACACCTGGCTTCAGCTTGCCCGCTTCTTCGATTCCTCTACGTAGCACTAGAGGAATACTAGGTCTAGCTCTTAGAGCTGGTCTACCACCACTACCTCTTCGGTACTAGTAAGTAAATTCCTATAGCTTTCTCTTAAGGGGCTACTCTAGGCCTCTGGAATCCAGTCCTTATAGCGCTGTAGCCCCTTTTAACCCTAACCAAGAGGCTGGTGGTATTCGGGCCCATATACCAGCTAAGTCAGCTGATTCTCCCATACTCAGGGTAGCAAACTGCCGCTCCGCTCTCTTCGCTCCCGCTGCCTAATCTAGCTGGCACGATGGAGGGGCTTGGGGAGGCAGCAAGCCTCGTCGCAGTCGTCGAACTGTCCGGGAAGATCGCCTTACTTTGCATCCAGTACTCCCGCGCCGTCAAGCATGCTAAAGACAATATTGAACGCCTTCGAGGAGCAGCCGATGGCGTTACCGATCTGCTTCGAGCAGTAGAGATGCTGCCCCAAAGGCCAGACAGCACTGAGCTCTCGACTTCCCAGAAACTACAAGGTGCGTTTAAGGATTGCTTCACGCAGCTATTACAACTGAGGAAGTGTTGAAATTTGTACACGAAGCAGAGTTGAAGTCAACAGAGAAAAGACAACGTGGAAGAGCACGCAAGCGGCCAATTGAAGAAGTATAAGAGCATGTTGAAGAGGAGGAGGTCGAGAGTAATTTGAGCGACTCAGAGTTGGAATTAGAGGAGTGTGTGGCACGTAAAACCAGATCAAGTAGAGTGGAATATATTTTTTGACCGACTACCAGTGTGGCCGACTACGCCGTGCGTTATGTTATATAAAGTAACAAGTAATTAATTTGGTCAATCCTCCCTGTCACTAGGATAAGGCAAAAGGACGGTCTGCGCAGCAATGCGTACTGTTGGCTCTAGATGCTTATACAGGCTTGACAAGCCCTCTGCCTCAATAGATGTTATCCACGTCTCCTTGATTACAGCTGCGTGCAAGCAGGCGAGCACAATATCAGGGTACATCGCCTTGCCAGCATCATTTTCCTCCTTGATTATTGCTAGCATGCCTGGGAGGACAGTAGCGAATTCGAAGTAGAACGACCGTTTTATGCCGGTAGGTGTCATTGTCTCGGTGGGGACTGTTATTGTGTTCTCTGCGACGTTGAAGAGGAGGTAGCTGGCTAGCACAGCTTCGTCGTCTGGATGAGCAGCGTGGACAGAGTGGATGAACTTGACGAACTCCGCGTCAGACATGTACAAAAGGCTAACAGCTTTCATGCGTGGGCTTACGGCGAGTGCCCAGTGTCTTTGCAGACTGAGGTACTGCGCGCAATATTGTTTTAGTAACGATCTGCTTTCACGGGTGCGAGTTTTCTTTCTCCACTGTAATGTCGCTGTTATCGTTGCCGCTAGATCTGCTCGGCCGGTTGGAGTTGCAGTTGCGCGGGGTAGAACCTTCTCCGCAAGCTCCAGATCGCTATCTATGGAGATATTGTCGAACAGAGCCACAAACAGATACTTGGGATGCCCAAATACCGTCTCTGTATGGCGGGGGTACAAGAACGACTGAGCACTTGGTCTGTGTTCCAGCATTGACTTCAGAAGGACGCATAGGTCGGAGCGCGCTATCCAATTGCCGTCTTCGCCTCTCCAAGGGATGTTGAAGTACCGAACTTTAAAGTTGCTACCGCCTGCCTCTTGCCTCATCGCCTCCTCCTCTGCAGTCAAATCATATTTCTTAAGTCTATATATCTTTGTATACCCAACCCCGAGGTCTCCAAATGCGCGACTGATCGGGGTGAATTTCCAAATAGTAATCCTCACACCTGAGTTAGTCGTCCTGAGCGAAGGTAGGATAGGATCGAACAAGCTGTCATCACTCCGGGGAATATAGCCAAGATAGAGGAAGAGCAGCATCCGGAACGACATACCATCCGCAGCCGTTTCTTCCGGCATCTTCGCCATATGGTATCCTGGGTGCATCCGGAAGCAGATTCTTGACGAGTCGCCAGCATTGCCCTCGTGTGGATATTGCTCGTTCGCAGCTAGCATGCCGCTTAGGCCGTACAGCGGCCGCCGCCAGTTTGCTCCGTTCTGAAGAGATGCATAGAGCTGATCCTTGGGTTCGCCAGTAAACAGTCCCTGATCATAACGCCATGCATACCGATCCTTGATGCCGATATATAGTAGCCAATTCTTGTCTATCTCCACGAAAGACTGGATGTTATTGGCCTTGAGCTCGCCTCCGGACTTAGTTGAGATTTGGTACGCACAGAGGAGATTCAAGAAGTTGATCCATCCTGTGGTAGATGGCTCTGGCAGCAGCTCTCTTGAAAAGGTATCGACATGCCGCACCGTCGGGATTTGGTCTACCTTCGGAGGTCGCAGAAGGTTGGGGATGGAGTGGGCGCGCATGAAGACCTTTGCAGGCAAGCCGAGGGGCGTGGATGTATATTTCCTGAGCGGATCGTCGATCTGAACGATAGCTCGATGGTAATTGGATCGTGACTGGCGCCTGAGTGCAAAATATGGCAAAACTCCTGCTAGGGCGATTATGGCTAGCCCAGCGGCAACCCAAGTGCCAATGACTCCTGCGAGGTTTAGGCTGTCCGTACCCATAACTAATGAAACAAATGTACAGATTAAGGAGAAGACTGAGTAGTGGTTAATGAGCGATTATTACACACTCATTATAGAGGCTTAATTAAAGATTTCTTAAACGCGATGTATCCCCATCCCATTTAACCGCTAGGATGTAGCGGTGTGCAGATGTACCCTAGATGTTCTATTAACCTACCTGCCCAGCGGGCAAAACACACCAGACCCTTTCGGTTTTCCCACTAGTCCCGCTAGTGGTTAGGGCTGGTGGCAGTTTTCCGCCCCCACTTTAACCCCACAGATCCCCATAGCAGGGCAATCCGAAGAATTTCATGCATTAGAATGTGGTTGCGGGGAAATGCCAGCCAATTGGCAGCTCGTTGATTGGTGCGCGGTTTAAGGTTTGTGGAAACAACGCCGGGGAATACTTCACTGTAAACTATTGATAATTTATATATATATATGTCAAAGTCTTGGTTTGGCATCTTAATATCCATCTTTGCAACTCTCCTTCCTTGCAAAAATCATAATTGTCATATCGTTTGATACAACCAGTCATGGCTGCTGTCTCTGCTACAGAAACGCTCCCAGCGCTCGACGTCCCACCGCCCTCAACCGCTCCCTTCGATTATGGCTCTGACGCATTCCATGGGCTCAAGTCCTCCTGGCCCATCGCTCTTGACCTGGCCGGCTCCTCCCTACCCTGTCGCCTCGAAGGCGAAATTGGCAACCTAGTGGTCTTCGGTTCCATACCCAAAGAAATCGACGGAACCTTCTACCGCGTCATGTGCGACCCGTTCGTTCCACCTGACCCCAACAACGTCCCTATCGATGGTGATGGCAACATCTCCGCTTTCCGCTTCCACCAGGGCCGCGTTGACATGAAGATGCGATATATCGAGACGGAGCGATACAAGCTCGAACAGAAGGCGAACAGGGCGCTGTTTGGACTCTATCGCAACCCCTTTACACACGACCCCTGTGTTCGCGCTGCGGTGGACTCGACTGCTAATACGAATTTGGTGTTCTGGGCCGATCATCTCCTTGCATTGAAGGAAGTAGCACTCCTGTATTCCGTAGACCCGCATACGCTCGAAACGCGCATATACGATCCGCTCGGCTCGCAGATCAAGAGCAAGACCTTCACTGCACATCCAAAGGTCGATCCATATACGGACGAGCTCGTTGTCTTCGGGTATGAAGCTTCAGGACTGGCGACACTAGATATCGCTACCTATACCCTCAACAAGCTTGGACAGAAAGTGGAAGAGCTTTGGGTCAGGTCACCATGGTGCGCATTCATCCATGACTGCATCATCACCGAGAACTGGCTTGTTATGCTATGCTAGCCCTTCGAGGCCAAAATGGCACGTCTTGAAGCCAAGAAGCAGCACTAGGCTTGGAACTACGACTTGAAAGCAATGTTCATTGTTGTCCCTAGTAGGAGGAGCACGCCACTACCAGCAGGGTGGAAGTAGGGTGAATCTCGCCATTACAAATAGAAGAATTGTATGCCTATCTATACTGCAGGAGGCTAGGAAGATTCCAACAGCAAAATCTATCTTAAGTCTACAAGTGTACATAATAACACCTTCCCCTTCTTCCTAGCTAAGGATAGCTATATACTATCACCTAAGACAAAGGCTAATTTTATACACTAGGAGCTTAATCTAAGTGCACTATGTAGTAGTATAATTCTAGATCTAAGTGTAATTCTTAATCTACTAGCTAGGTTTCCTTAGATAGATAAATACTTTATAATAAAGTAGTATAAGTATGTCTTTCTTAATATCTTCCTAACTAAGAGGCTAGTAGTATCTAGGTCTAAATACTAGCTAAGTTAGCTAATTCCCCTATATAAAATTATATAAACACTAAAATAGGGGTGAAGAGAGAAGAATAATTATAGTAAGTAAGTATAGGTACTTAGGTACTTAGGTACATAGCAGCAGCGGGAGCGGGTAGCGGGAGCGGGTATTAAACCTTAAATATCCGGAACCGAAACCCGTAGCCGGAACCTATAGCCGGAATCCGCGACCGAAACCCGCGACCGAAACCCAGAACCGAAACCCGCGACCGGAGCCCGCGACCGGAGCCCGCGACTAGAACCCGCTACTTCTAAACGTAACAAAGAACAACCATGCCTATTCAAAAGCTGCTTTCTCATCAAAACTACAATCTGTAATTTCTAGGGCACTAGAATTACTATATTTCTCTCTTCGTAGCAAGAATCTTTCGGTCGGTCAAGTATTGCCTATCTAGAACGATTAAATCTGCGTATCCACCGTTGTATGGCACTATAGCACATTTATATAGGGCATAGATATGTAGGAAAAAAATTCTGCCGTCATCTAGCGTCAGTTCAACCATGGCTGCAGTTACTATAGACGTCTATAACCTCGCTCCCATCTTCTATCCGCCCTCCTCTACAATCATCTCGCACACGTCTCCCGATCGCGAGTAGGATAACTTCATTTATAGACGTCTATAACCTTACCACCTCTACTCCCATCTTCTATCCGCCCTCTACAATCATTTCCGCGCACCTCCCCGATCGCAAGCACTGTCAACATTAGGTTAATGCTCACCATCGTAGGAAACACGCCCGCATCTGCAATCCTCACTCATCGACGACCGCCCCGTCTACAACCTCGCCACCTCTACTCCCATCTTCCATCCAGCCTCCTCTGCAATCATCTCTGCACACCTCTCCCCGATCGCGAGCACTGTCAACATCGGGTTGATGCTCACCATCGTGGGAAACACGCCCGCATCTGCAATCCTCACTCCCTTCAACCCCCGCACCCTCAACTTCTCATCGACGACCGCCTTGTCATCCGTCTTGACATCTCCCATCTTCGTCGTGCCCACTGGGTGGTACACTGTATGCGCGACTCTCCTCCCATACTCGCTCAAAGCCTCGTCCGACTGCACATCTGGCCCTGGCGCGACCTCCCTCTTGATCCACGACTTGAACGGCTCCTGCTGGGCGATCTTGCGTGCAGCCTTTAAGCCAAACACAATCGTCGCGGCGTCGTATCCCTCGGGATCGGTAAAGTAGCGAAAGTCTAGTGCGGGCTTCACATTCGGGTCGGCAGATGTAAGATACAGCTTCCCCCGACTCCTCGGGCGCATGGTATTCGGCGTCATACAGAACGCGGCATCCGGGCTGTCATATCCAAGACGGGCAGTATTTAGACAAAACGGGATCTGGTAGCAGTGCATCATCGTATCCGCGATATTCCCATCCGGAATCCCCCCCTCTGTCGCCGAGTTCGGCTTCTCGCGACGAAGAAAGATGCCAGCATCCGAGTCCATGGTCGTCTGGTTCTGGGGAACTGGCCTGTTGAGCTCCCAGATGATGATGGACTCGTGGTGGTCCTGGAGGTTCTCTCCCACGCCTGGAATATCCTTGACGACGGGAATATTCAGCTTGGACAAATCCTCTGCCGGCCCGATCCCAGAAAGCAGCAGCAGCCTCGCCGTATCAACAGCTCCTCCACAAAGAATCGTCTCCTTCTTGGCCTTCAGCACCAAACGCTCCCCAGACTGAAGAGCAACGTTTACTCCCGTGACCCTGTCTCCCGTCACGTTAACCTTGCCAACCCACGCATTCGTCAGAATCGTCAAGTTTGGCCTCTTCTCCTTCCCGCTCAGGATCGGGTGGATGTAGGCCACGCTCGCGCTGCTGCGACGTCCGTCATCCGGGTTATAGGCCACCGAGAAGAACCCCACACTCTCGTCCAACGCACTCGAATCCATAATCTTCCTGTTGAAGTCGTGAACGACGGGAATATCCATCGCGCTGGAGCACGAGCTCACCCAGTCCTTGCACAGCTGGTTCCGATGGCGGTTGTGCACCGGCTGGATGCTGTTCCTCAGCTTGTCAATCAGGCGCATAAACGTCTCAAACGACCAGCCTTTGGCGCCGCGGGATTCCCAGATCTTGGCGTCATACTCAAACGGCCGAAAGGAGATCAGCGTGTTGTGGCTCGAACATCCTCCCAGAACCTTTGCACGTGAGTGGCGGATGTGCGAGTTGCCCATGGGCTGTTCGGTGGTGGGATAGTCATAGTCTAGCTCGCCTCCGAGCAACTTCAGCCAGTCTTTCAATAGTAGCACGCGATCATCCATGTAGTCACTGGGCCCGGCCTCGATGAGGAGGGTCTTCTTGTGAGGGAGATACTCTGCTAGCCGACTGGCGATCACACAGCCCGCCGTCCCTCCACCCACAATAACGTAGTCGAAGCTGTCCACATCGGACTGGGCGAGGTGTGTTGTCGTCGACATGTTGAATGAGTGTCTTGAAGTTGTAAAAGGAACGGTCGTGAGGGATATACCGTATATATATGGCGGGGGGGGAACAATGAAATGGCTTGACAAATCAGTTACGTTTAATTATTCGGAGCTAAGGTGAAAATGTCAGACCGGGACAGGGGCGCATATTAAAGATGGCGCCATGCATAAAGCAAAGTTGTGATTTCTTTCACTACTACATAAACGACAAGTGCCACAATCCACTCCAACCTCTTCCACCTCTCAATTCGCCCACCGCTACAGTGAAAAAAACCATCTATAAAACTTTTATAGTGGGTTTGAAGACGACGTCGGTGGCTTCACTACTGCACGCCAAGACCAACGGCGTAAGACGCTAACCCGCACCAATCGGTAGCCTCGGCACATCCTTTCGCTACGTCACACGATCTCAGGATTAAACTTCATCAAACGCATCAAACGCATCAAACAAAATGGCTGGTCAATATGCCCCTCGGCAGCTCTACTACAACGGCTCTGTCCAGAAGGCGACATCCTCAAAGACCTTCCAGTCAATAGATCCTTCGACGGGATCTCCACTGGCGGAAATCCACGCCGCATCCAACAGAGATGTAGACGCCGCCATCTCTTCGGCGGCAGAGGCCTTCAAGACATGGTCCACTACCCCAGCAATCGCTCGCGCGCGCATCCTCCTCAAAGCCGTCCAGCTCCTCCGCGAGCGAAACGATGAAATTGCAAAAGTCGAGACACAGGACACTGGAAAACCATTCTCCGAAACGAGCACGGTCGATGTGGTGACCGGCGCTGATGTCGTCGAGTACTTTGCGAATCTCGTGGGCGGAGGCGGGCTAAATGGAGAGACGGCCCAACTCCGTGAAGACGCGTGGGTTTACTCCAAGAAGGAGTCACTCGGCGTCTGTGCAGGCATTGGGGCTTGGAACTACCCCATTCAGATCGCGTTGTGGAAATCTGCGCCCTGCCTCGCAGCGGGAAACACCATGGTCTACAAACCCAGCGAATTCACGCCCATGCACGGACAGACCCTCGCTGAAATCTACACCGAGGCCGGCGTCCCAGCAGGTGTTTTCAACATCGTCAACGGTGCGGGCGATGTAGGCGGCTATCTCACTTCACACCCAGCTATCGCCAAAGTCTCCTTTACCGGCCAGGTCTCGACTGGCAAAAAGGTCGCTGGTTCGGCTGCCGGGAACATGAAATACGTCACAATGGAGCTCGGCGGAAAGAGCCCGCTCATCGTCCTGCCAGACAGCGATCTAGAAAACGCCGTTGACGGCGCCATGATGGCCAACTTTTTCAGCACGGGTCAGGTATGCACCAACGGCACACGGGTTTTCGTGCACGAGAGCATGAAGAGCGCTTTCGAGAAGCGCCTCATCGAAAAGATGCAGTACATCCGCCCGGGCGATCTCTGGGATATGAATACAAACTTTGGACCTCTCGTGTCAGGCGTGCACCGCGAGAAGGTGCTCGGCTACATCAAACACGGCGTCGAGGTCGACAAGGCGAAGCTGCTTTACGGAGGACTCGGGCAGCCGTCAGTACCACAAGGCCTGGAGAAGGGCTTCTGGGTCAAGCCGACAGTCTTCACCGACTGCACCGACTCGATGAAGATCATCAAGGAGGAAATATTCGGACCGGTGCTGTGTATCCTGACATACTCCACCGTGGGCGAGGTTATCCGACGAGCCAACGACACCCCGCTGGGCCTCGCAGCGGGCGTCTTTACCAAAGATCTGAACCTCGCACACAAGGTGATTGACAAGCTAGAGGCAGGTATCACATGGGTCAATACATGGGGGGAGAGCCCGGCAGAGATGAGCGTAGGTGGATGGAAGCAGAGCGGTATGGGCGTGGAGAATGGCAGGCGAGGAATCGAGGCGTGGGTGAGGAACAAGAGCACTTTGGTAGATATGAGTGGTGCCAGTGTGACAGTATACTCAAAGTTATAACGGCGCATATATGACGTTTGGTCTTTGTATAATCTTTAATTGATCCCTGTGGATTCCAACTTTGCGCATCAGCCGCAAAGCAGTGTTCTTGACTCCTATATCGCGTATCCTAGAAACAGCAGGAGGATTGGCGGTACAGCTTTCGAACGTTGTATATATTGTAGTAGTTCCATCCATTCCCTAGCTCCCTTAATAGCCACTCAAATATAGACCACATATCAGCATCGATTGACGCATGCCCGGTTATAAAAAAAAGGGTCGCCTATAATATTCCCGAATCCCCAATGCCCAACGTTCGCAACACGTATGGAGCACGAATCTTGGCCTTGTCGCGCAACCTCATTGAATAAACTTGCGGCTGCACCAAATTGGTCCCTAGTAATGCAAACTGTTTTACCCGCAGCTGTCTCGTCGGGCCAAAACCACAAATAGTTGTACTCGCATACCACACATGCCCAGTTGTTCGAGGCGACACAAAATCCTGCCGGCGTACTCGCCCACAGTTTCGTAAAGGCGGCATGGGCCTTTAGAAACCCATCCCAGCCTGGCCCATTCCCATGGCCGCCGCAAAAAGGTGGATAAGTCTGCCGCGGCTCTAGGGCCCTGGTTTCATGTTCGCTATATATTGATTAGATACACCTTTCATCATGCAAGACTAGGTGGTAATACGTACCTGGTAGCTACTGGAGCACCGATGACAGCTGCGTTTGCAATGGCGAAGAGCCCTACAACGGCAAGCGTGAGACGCATGTTGAATTGAAAACGTCGCGGTCTGAATTCAAAAAGCAAGAACCAGAACGAGCAAACGTGGGATGACAGCTGTATCTATATTTTGACGGTGGTCATCTGGATAAATACCTAGAGGGCAGAATAGTGGAGGCCAAGGAGTTAACGTTGTACTACCCTTTACATTTCCTTCAGCAATCTCCTACTTCGGACATTCAACCGACAGCGTCGTCCTCTAATGGATATTATGTTGGTTCTGTTGGATGTTTGCCAGGCCTGGCCAATCCCAAGCTGGATACCATTCAGAGATTATGCAGATGACATGGGTACGTTTGGGGGCTGTTGGACGACCCTCGGCGCGGACCTGCCCGCGAACCTGCCCGCGAACCGCCCACGAACCGCCCGCGAATCGCCCGCGAACCCAAATGTTATTACGTTTGAAAACACGATGGCACAACGTTTGAATTAATGAATTGCTCCAGCGCCCATATCTACATCCAAACGCCATCCCACCCTCTTTAAAAACTAAACAACCCAGACCTCCTCTTCCCCAGCGGATACACAATCAACGCACTAAGGAACAGCCCAACCGTAATCCCAATCGCAACCTGTATCATCGAGTATCCAACATTAAACACTATCGAGTTGAGCTCGGCCTTTTCCTGTCCAATCTGAAAAACGTTAGCAGTGTCACACACAACCCCATGTGTCCTCCAAATAACCATTAAACGACGACAAATCGGGGAGTAAATGGCAGATATAAAAAAGTCAAAAGAAGTTCAGGAAAAACAAACGAGAGCATTGCCGGTGCCAATTAAGAACGAAATGGTGGTTTTCCCGCCGCCACCATCTGCAGTCGCGGGTCTATAATCAGCGGGGAGAAGCTGTAAGAATTTGCTTACATGGGTCGTGGTCCTATTCGTCGCGTTCGTGATTCCGTCCGCGCTGGTCAGTCCTGCCAGAAGACTGCCGCTCGCCGCGAGACCCGAGGGCACCTGTACGAATATCGCGGGCAGCAGCGCGGCCGCGGCGACACCGTGGCGAAGTCGGCTGTATAAATTCCCCATCACTCCAATAACCAAAGCCCCCAGAGTCTGTGATAGCTGTGCATTCGATGCAAAGCGCTTTGACGTGAAGAAGTTGACAACATATCCGCTGCACGATATGAGGAGCATAACGGGAGTCTGCTTCCACTTGGCCTGGTTGATGATGCACAGGCACATGGTAAATAGAGGTACAAACGCGAATCGAGCGTATTGGTTCATTGGCCTGGCGCAAGTTGTTGCCGACGTGGCGTTGCCATCCATCATTCCATACATGGCCGTCCCAATGGTGATGCCAAATCCAAGAAAGAGCGAGTATATAACAGCGTAGACCATGCGTACAGAGCCAGCCACTATAGACTTTGACTGAAGCTCGAGCGATCCACACAGAATAATATACCCCGGAAGAATCAAGGCAATCGATGACTGGGCCAGCGCCGAAAAGCAAAACAGTCGTCCCCCGTTATACGGGATGCTTCCAAACGCACGTGCCAGAAACGAGGTGATGACCGCTGCACTGATCTCAAACACATTCGCATACAGATCCGACTTTGGTGCGACGATCAGCTGGAGAAATCCGAGCACGCATCCCAGTATGAAAGAGATGGGCAGGTCGATAAAGTTGGCTTCAAACGCAAACGGGCCGACGCAGACACTCGCCAGGCCGTACACCAAAACCAACAGCCACCTGTGGTGCTTGGGCTTCTCGCGGATGATGGAATCCAGCCTGTGCGTCGCCTCCTCGACTCCAATCACGTCGTGGACGACCTCTTTGTAGATCTCGTGGACGTCTTTTAGTTTTCCCAAATTCACTCCCTGGTTGGTGCGGACAAGCTTGACTTCAGTCGTATGCGTCGACACATCATCAAACGCAACAAGCATGCATCCAGGGATATACAGAAACTGTCCATCCAGCTCCAGCACTCTCGCAGACATTCTCATATACTCCTCCAGTCGATGCGTTGGCGCGCCGTACGCCATCAACGCCCGGCAAAGCCTGACGAGGTATTTCTGCCTTTGCAGCGTTTCGGCGATGTGAACGGTAATCTTAATCTCATCTTCCAGCCGCGGCCTGCTGATCTTGTGAAATGCCTGTGTGAATCCTCCGCTATGTGTTCGGCCATGCATCGGAGGCCGCTGGCTGCTCTGTCCGGTCGGGGTGTTGCCGCCGTAAGCTGCAAGCTTCGAAGACGCCTCCACGAGTCCAGCCAGGGTGTCGCGGGATTGGTTCTTCTGATTGTACCACTTTGCATTCTTCTGCTTCGGGGTCGAAGTTCCCGACGACCCAGGTGTCGAGAAACCACTTCGGGCGCCATACGACCCGGTGCTGCTCGTCCTTTGTTTGTTCGCTGCTCCGTCCTGCGGATTGTAGAGCTTTAACAACGAAGACAGAACTCCGCTCCGGTAATGGTCCGGGCGTGCGACATAATCCTCTGTGTAATCCTGCTCGTGAATTGGCGTCATCTGGCCAGACTCCAACGCTGTTGAGTCGGTGCTGGTCACTCTCACATGGCCAGATGTATGCCTCCCAGTAAGTGTCCGCACAAGCTTGTGTGCCTCGGAGGTGCTGGCGTTTGCCCTTCTCACCTTGGATTCCTCGTCCTCATCTTCGTCACTTTCCAATCCTCCGTCGTTATATCCGTACCTGTCCATATCCATCAACGGAATGTCGTCATGCTTGCCTTTTTTGAGCAGAGGAGATGGGGGATATGATCGGAATCCTTCCGCGGAGAGGCTCCTTGATGATGAGGCGGAGTGGCCAACGAGCGAGGCAACCCTCTTCGCCCGCTCTTGGGCGGCTAGAGCTGAAAACGCCTTCTCTGATGATGGCTCAGTATATCCATCGTCGGTTATCATCATATCTTCTGTGAATGACGAGGCTGAATTGTTTCTCAAAACGGAAGGTCTTGGTTTCCTGGGGATAGGAGCAACCACCTCGACGGCCGCAGCATCTGAGAACGGATTCTCACCAGGCCGCACATTGTCGGCGATGCGCTTTTTCGGCACTTCAATATCCTTTGCTATGTTTTTCGAGCTTTTTCGTGTATGTGCAGGGAGCTGCAATCTCGTATCGTCTATCGCTGAATCTCGCAGCGGAAAGATGACGCGCGAGTTTCTCAAATCATTGACCTCGCTCTTGCTGTTAAATCGCACGCGGCCACGCCTGGCATGCACCTCTGGGACTTCACCCGCAGAATGGGGTCTCTCAATCGGGTCGGCTTCAGGCAGAACTGGCTCACTCGGACTCGCCTCCGTCAGACTCAGTCGGTGAGGTCGATTCAGGCTTCCTTCACCAGCAGGTGCGGGTTCGCCCGACATATCCGTGGCAAACTGAGTATGTGGTCAATTGGTTTTGGGGAATAATCATGTATTGCCGGTGTGGCAGCCAGGTGTTCGAGGGTCAGATAGTGATGTTGTGGGATGAATCATGGGCGGGACAGTGGCGAATGCAGAGCCATATCAGTGAGGTAAGGAACCAACAATTGAGAAGCGGGATAGCAATATGTGAAAGCGAATGGGGGTTTGGTTGTATCAGTACAGACAGAAGAGATGCATGTGTGTATGAGCGGAAGTATGTCAAGCAGGGTAATATATGGGTGGTTTATTTGTACAGATGGGAAGGGAAATTTTTGAAGAGCAGGAGCGATGGAGTTATCTGGGAAGACGCGGCATATCGAGCAAGGTCACTAGGAGTGGGGGTTTACGGGACTAGAAAATCCGAGGTGGCTCTCACAAACTTGGCGGGTAAAGCTGATGTGATGACCGAAAAAAGCGGATTTTCCCCAAGATATAGATAGCTCATATCTATGGCAATTGCAAAAGCCCGAGAAAATTGGAGAAAAAAATGGGGAATAAAATGCTGTCGAAAGAGGAGCTAGCCAGAAATGCGCCGCCGAGCGCCGCTGAGGATGCCCAATTTAGCCTATCCGCCACCCAACACGGGGACCCAGAACCCAACGAAGGGACCAAAGGGCGGCCAGACCATTCGGGGAGTGCGCTCTAGTCCAGGCCTGAGCCTGTAAAAAATGGCACAATTCTTGTCATCTCGATCTCGTCTTAAATTTTGATGCCGTCGGACTTATTTTTCTGTAGAGATGGGGAATAAATAAAATGACTGACGGAGGAAAACCCAGTAAAACCCCCCCCCAAAAGACAGTAGTGACGTCACGTTGAGGGGTTGGGCGGTACGCGGTTACGAATTTGTTCCAGAACATCATCATAACACATGGATGATCTACACGGAACAGAAACCCGCGGCAAAGAGAGCTACGGGCCGAGACCAACGCTATTGATGCAGCTACGAGCAATGTCACGGCCATCTTCTGTTTCAGCACTGCGGAGTTACATTGTTATTCTTCTGCATTTGGCCAAACTACCTTGGCTATCTACTCCGGAGGTCCCTCCTCTACCGGCACAGGCATTCCAGCCATGGCAAGCAAATCGAGTACAGACGGCACACAGGACCTGCATGCATCTCATCGAGATCGACATACACCCCGTAAACCCCTGACCTCCTCTAAACCCCTACACTCACCCCCCCCAACCAAGCTCAAATGGCTTCCGTCCAAAATATACTCCAACCAATCTCACAAAGCTTATAAATAATGAAGAAAGGCAATCCCATCAGGGACCTCGGGTAACGTCCAGGAAAGAATCCAATTCGCCCGTACAAAAACGAAAGCCCCTCGAGTGTAAAGCCGTCGCGATAGCGTATAACTGTAAAAGGAATGTGTCGTGACAATCGAGGAGAGTCATTAAAAATGGAAAATAGCGACCCAGGCGTTGTCACTGCCCTGGTAATAATTCGTATTCGGCGTCAAAAGTTCGATGGCGGAGGGTATCCGCATTGAATGCAATATCAAATTGTCATCTAAAAATCGACCCGTCCAGTGCACCCGCGGATCTACCACGCGTGCTCCAGATGGGCGAGCTCGGCCGTTTAAAAGACGGAGCTCTTGCGCTTCTCAACAGAGCTGAGAACCAGCATAGGGGCCTTGAGCCGTGATTGCTCAGCCTCGGGCTTCTTGCCACCATGCTTGAAGGCAGCAGCAAAGCTGCAGATGGCTGGACCCTCGTCTCCGCTTGTGCCCGCTGTGGTCGGCGTTGTGTCGACAGAGTTTCCCTCGACCGAGTGGTTCTTCTGTCGCGAGGAGGGCCGGTCGGACCCAATAGCGCCGTGGATCGAGGTGCGGAGACTGCCCAAGCTTGGACGCCCAGACAAGCTTCCGCTGCCACTCCGGCCGCTATCAGACTCCTCGCCCGACGACGTCGCAAATGTGAGCTCGCCGGTCTCGCTGATGGGACTGATGCTGCCGGCAGAACCAGATCCCGGAGCACGGCGACGCTCCAACCCAGCGCGAACCAGGTTGTGAACTGCATTGCGGCGTTGACGGGTGGCAAAGTTCTTGCTGCCTTCAAACTTGGAGGTGGGCTTGGCGCGCAGCTCATCCAGAGATGGCGGACCGCGTGGTTGACGGATGGGGTGCTCGCCCGCTCGTCCCTGACCAGGACCAAAGGTTCCGGTCATTGGAGTTGGAGCATAGCCTGCAGTCTTGGGAACCGAAGTCCTCGCCCCGCTGTCAACATTCACAGCCGTGGAGACGGTGAGAACATTTGCCAGGCTGGACGACTTCTTGTGTCCACGGCGGAAAGCGTTGGCCGATGGCGGCGGGAGGGGCGTATGGTCCTGAGGAGGCGAGGAGCTCTTCTTGGGAGGCGAAATGCTGCGAGCGATGCCGTTGTTGCTCGGCGGCGACACCTGGAAGCGAGGAGTGCCAGGCTGCTGCGGTGGCGATCCTGAATCCGTGTAGATGTCGCCGTGCTGGTTATCAGCATACGCCTGCTGCGCACCCTGGTCGATGTAGTATGTCTGCTGGCCAGTCATGGGGTTGTAGACCGAGTAGAGACCCGGCTGTCCACCCGGCACCGGGGTAATGATGGGCTGCCCATTCTGCTTGGCCTGCTGTTGGTACATGCCCGCACCTGGGGTGACTGGTGGGGTGGCAAACTGTTGCGGCATCTGGCGGCCCATGTGGCCCAGGCTCATGCCCTGGAATTGCTGGGCAGCAGCCTGGACGTTGATGAGCTGCTGTTGTAGCCGTTGTTGTTGCTCGGCCAGATACATGTTTGTGGCAACCAACTGGGCATACAGATTCGGATCCATCTGCTCCTGGCCATGCTCGTCGATGTGGATCTCCGGCGGAGCCAGGACTTGCTCAGGGAGCGCGTACATCTGGCGGTTGTAGCTGGGTTGTTGTTGCTGCTGCGTGCTAAAGGAAGAACCGATGGATGTCTTGGGCCCGCCATACCCAGAACGAGAGTTGTCCTTGTTCTCCGCGTACATGCTGTTGTCGAGGCCGCGGTGCTGAAGTTGGGTCGGCGGCGCTGAAGGAGGGAAATGGGCTCCCGTGGTCGTCTTCGGAGCCGTCCTCAAGCCCGCAAGCAGGTGGGAGCGGCTCGTGCGAGGAGTCGGGGCGCCATTGTTTGCCGGGTCAGAGGCTGCCGTGGGCTCAAACGAGAGGCGCTTGATGTGTGCTCCCTTCCCTCTGGAAGCGAAGCCGGAACCCGGGACCCCAATGGTTTGGAAGTTGTTGTAGGACATTTGAGCCAGACCGCCAGCGTCCATACTCAATGTTGTTTTATGGAGGTAATGTACAGTGTTTGTTTTGTTGTTATCTTTCGAAGGTGTGGTTTGAGGAGAGTGCGAAAAGGACGCGCGCTCCGAAGACTGAATTAGAGAAATTAGGCGTGAGAGTTCAGGCTCAAGTCAAAATGCAGGACTGCTGAGAATTATCGCAATGGTGTGAATGCGCGCAAGAAGTGAGGATGTCGAGTCCTGAAGTGAATCTCAAAAATGTTGATTCGTGTGGAAGGCGAAAAACGTGAATATAGCACCCGACAATGTGAATTTCCAAGTTTTTGGGTCGATCAAAAAGAGACACCAAACGGCGAAACGAAGAAGAAAAAAGCTGCGACAATTATGTGCTGATTGCTATGTGTATTAGAGGGCCGCCGATAATCGAGGGCGCGAAGTTGAAGAGAGTAGCTGAATGGTTGGTATCGAATGAATGGAGCCGTGTGGTGTATAAGAAGATGTTTGCTTCTTGCAGCCGATGGGCGACACAACGAAAGATCACAAAGGAGAGCGGGAAGAAAAGCGTCTCTCAAAGAGCCGGAATGATGTCGAGCACTCGAGTCGCGCCGGTCGATGAATGAAGGTCGGGAGATTCGATGAAGCAGGGTTGTTGTCTCAGTCGCGACCAGGAATGCCCACGAGATCTCTCTCCAAGCGGGACTCTACTGTGTGTGTTGTTTTCGAAATGGATTTTGTATTTTGCTTCAAGCGACTAGCTCATCCGACGGGGCAAAATTGCAGGAAAGAAGGTATCTGCTGCAGAAGGACAGGAGAAGCCGAAGGAAGATTGCTTTTTTCTCTTTTTCTTTTGGATAAATTGAATGGGCCTATGGAAAACTCGACGACGACGAGAGGAGGGCGCGCAGTGGGGAAGAGGGAAGAGACGGAGGTAGGAGGGAGGAGCTGAAGAAGAGAAGATGGAAGTGTGGCTGTTTAGTGAGAAGAGGGAAAGAGGAAAGAGAAAGATGAGGAGGATGTGTGTGGAGTCGCCGGTACGAAATGGGCCTCTACATCTGTACTGACGAGACAGAAGGGAAAGAAGGAGGGGGGGTGTGTGTTTAGAATGGACGCACTTCCCTGCAGACTGTTGTACGTACTGAGTGCTAAGGCCTAAAGGGTTGAAGGGGGGGGTGGGAGTATTGGGAGTATTGGCTCGTTCAGGGTTGGACTAGGTGGGGGGGGTGGCGAGATTAGTTTTGTGGCAGGAAGAATCGGGGAGGAACGGATGCTGATTGGTCTAACCAGGAGATCCCGTGAGAAGCAGAGCACTTTGGAGCACTCTATTTCAGGAAGCGAGGCGGGAAGGCGGTGAGCGATGGTGGTGGTGTGGTGTGAGAGGTGTGGGTGTGTGCCGATCGATATCCATGGATGGATTGTCCTGATGTTGATGTTTGATTTTGGGTATTTGTGTACAGACATACATGACAGATTGTATATCTATCTGTGCGTGCATTCCAGATACACCTGCACCCTCTTTGCATATCCGTATCAGTATCAGTGTCAGTGTCAGAGTCGTCCCATGTAGGAGTGTATGTACGGACATACAAATATCAAATATCGAATACTCGCTCGTAGTGAATACCTTCTTCCAGCCCTACCACTAACAGCTAATAGTACCAACCGTGTCTTCCGTCCCGTCCAAAACCATACCACAGTTCGATTCCACAGTACCATAGTAGAGTGCCATACTGTACCATCCATCGCAGAGTACAGTACCAGAGTCCCATACAACCCAGAGTCCAAGAGTCCCATACTTCCATATTCCCATACTCCCATTCTCCCATACAGTACTCCCATACTCCCATACACTCCCATACACTCCCATACCATGTAAAATCGTAATCGTGTGTACTGTACATATGAACCGATAATACCACACCCCCCATTCTGTCTCAAACAGTGGAGGGCTTGGACCCGCACCCCCTGCTTTCCCCCTGCGCACCCTCACCCTCATCCTCACACGCCCCTGCACATACTCGTACCAAAAGTAAAGAGCAAGAGCAAGTTACTCCGTACTCTTACCCTCCACTCCCTCCCTCCCTCCACAAATCTGCGTCACCTCCTCCTCCGCTGTCCTCTTCCCTCCAACCTCCCTCTGACCTCCCTCCAAACCCACAAGCCAATCACATGCTCTCACCACACAATCGCCCACTGCACCATGCCAGCCACGCCCCCAAAACACGCTAAAACACGCTAAAACACGCCAGAGGGGACGCGTTTCTGTCGAATGGCATCACTGCTTTCGGCTGCGTCGGTCGGAGACACCCCTCTCTCCTCTCCCCTCTCCCCTCGTGGCCGCTTGTTACAGGTGCTACAGGTGCTACAGTGCTACAGTGCTTCAGTGCTTCAGTGCTTCAGTGCTTCAGTGCTACAGCCTCCGTATATGCCCTCATAACATTGATGTCGTGATGCCCTAATGTCCGCATCTATATCCTCCGTACGAAGCATCCAGACGCACACGCGGCACCTTGTGCACACTTCCTGCTTCCTCCATACTGAACTGACGCTTGAACAGCTCCGAAAGAACATCCAGCTCGTTCGAGACCCCCTGTGAGACTCAACCTACAGCACACCAGCCCAGTACACAACCCCCCACCCCACCCCCCATTTCCCATTTCCCATCTCCCATTTCCTCCCATCTCCCCATACACACCCCCCCCCCTTCCCTCCCCCCCATCAATCGTTGCCTCATTCAGACTCCCGGCGCTCCCATGCAAGGCATGCCCATCCCGCACCTGCAGCGTGTTGGCCCAATCACCCTACCATCGAGCCGCCTCAACCGCCTCCACGGCCTCTCGTTGGTGACCCAACCCCCCCCCCGCAACCCCCCAAACCCCAAGCCACAACCAAGCGACCTGCCTGAGGGTTGTGCGGATCAACGCTCGCCGTGCAGGCTGACCGCATCGTCGCCAACTATCGTGGCCGCTCACCGTCCATTCAAGCCGACCAGAACCGGTTTTGACGCCAATGGTCGTCTACCATCCTCCTGTGAGCCAATTACTCGATATTCCCGACGCGCTTTGCGAGATATCCCCCTCACTCAACCCCATCAGCCAGCAGGGAAGAGTATGTATTGTATGTATTGTATGTATGCATCGACGATTATCAGTTGGGATCCCTCGCTTTCAGACACTTGCTGCCTCCTCCGCGAGACATGGTCTGGACCCACGAATCGACGTGCACAACAGTCAAAATTATCACTGTCTCACGTGGCAACTCTCAGCCCCCAAAAATAGATCGGACAAACTTGGGTCGGGTCGCCAACGCATGGCTCCACACAGACTGGCGCTCGTCCAAAACTAGACCAACTAGGTGGAGGGGCGGGTTTCATGATGCCTCTTGACGGTTTCACCATTTAGCACGCGAGCACAGACCGAACGACCCCATCGTCTCGTCCACTTCGGCTTTACATCGAAACTTCAAATTGTACTAAATCAGATAGATTACAGTTACCATATCACGTCAGTACAGGCGACATCACGTGGCTGTGGAATCTTGTATATTCGGAAACAAGCCGACAATCGCCATTCTATTCTGTCTCAAGTACAGATCAGATCCATGCTATGAGCCGTGGCGTGGCAAAACGCAGCTCTGTACATTAAACGCCGGCGGCAAAACCGCCTCCACCAGACCTATTTCTATCCGCATATCCACTCACTCCCTCCATCTCTTCCGCGACATATTTTTCATATCCTGCCTGGTATCAATCCCTCCCACATCATCAGTTGCCCTTGAAATTTGTACCCGCGCGGCTCGACTTGATGACGCGCTGCACGATATCCTCCGTCTCATCCCAGTCCTCCCAGTTCAGCTTGATCAGATCGATCCCGTAGTGTTCCGCGGTAGCCTTGAGCGCCATGAAGCTCTTCTTGTCAAACACGAAACTGATACTGACACCCACGCGTCCGAATCGCCCAGTGCGCCCAATGCGATGGAGGTAGGTCTCGAAATCGGGCTCCGTCTCGTTGCGGCCCTTCATGGGGATGTCGTAGTTGATGACCATGGACACGGACTGCACGTCTATTCCGCGTGCAAGAACGTTGGTGGTGATTAGGATCTTGGCTTCCCCAGACCTAAACTTGTCGATAATGGCATCGCGCTCGGCGCCCTCAAAGGCTCCGTGGAGTGCGGCGACTTGGTGGCCATCGGCGATCATGGCCTTCTCGATTCTGCTGGCAGTCTCTCGTTTCTATAATGTATCAGTAAATGTATGAGCTGGACGGTTCAAGCAACCTACCTTGACGAAAATGATTGACGATCCAATGGTCATAAGCCCATACAACTTGACCAGAATATCGTACTTTCCATCCTCCGAAGGACAGTCCATGAACATCTGACTGATTCCGGCGACTGTGAGCTCCTCGTGCTTGAGCTTGATCTCGTTCGCCTTGGGGCTAAACTTTCTCGCATACTGCATGACTTCCTCGGGGAATGTAGCCGAGAAGAGTAGGATCTGGGTGAGGTTAGGGAGCAAGCTGGTTATGTTAGTCAAATACTAGTCAGAGTAGATGATGCTGGTACTCACTGCTTGACACGGAGACATTGGTCTCCAAGTCCTTGCTGATCAAGCATGTTGTCCGCCTCGTCCAGGCACAGGAGGCCGGTCTTGCTAACATCAAATTGCCTCCTCTTAACCAGGTCCATGACAGTTCCTGGAGTTCCGACAACCACTTGCCCCTCAAGTCTCTTTCCCTTCTCCACAGAACCTGGGACTGCTGCCTGGACGACAAGATCGGGGACGAATTGCCCAATAGTCCTGATAACACCTTCGATCTGGCGCGCCAGCTCTCGACTTGGCGCCAGGACCAAGGCCTGTGGTTGCTTCAAGCTGTAATCGATACGAGAGAGGATCGTAAGGACGAAAGCAGCGGTCTTGCCGGTTCCGGACTGGGATTGCGCAATCATGTTGGATGGTGGGTTGGCGAGGAGAAGCGGGAGAGCCTTCTCCTGGATCTTGGATGGCTTTTTGAAGTTCATCGAGTAGATTCCCTTTAGGATCTGCTCGGAGCTGTGTCTGTTAGCAGTGAAATGCAATTGTAGCGAGGCTCTCTTACATTCCCAGCTCCTCAAACGAGTTGATGGAGTACAGAGGGCTCGAGGTGTCGCCTTGGATATCACTGAGCTTCACCTCCACCTCGTACTCTCCCGCTGGCAACAATGCAGATCCGCCTTGATGCTCCGTGCTGCCATCGACCTGCGCGTTATCCGCATCTTTGGGCGATTCGGCCGGTGGCGACGCAACCTCGTCTGCCCACGACGTCTTTGCCTTGGTTTCATCGGCGGCGGGTGCGGCTGTTGTCGCGTCGGAATTCTTTGGGGGCTGCGAGATGCGATCTGCGAGGGAGCCCGAGGGCTTAGGTTCTGAGCCTGGAGTCGACATTTCGAGGTTGGTAAATGTCGACGAGTCTTTGTTTCGCTGGGCGCTTTTTGTTACGGGCAGTCTGCCAAGTCCTTCAAAGTGGGGTGGCGGTGAGGTCCGAGGTGCCCTCAACCCAGAATTCGCGATAGTAGGTGGTAACAAAATCGACGGCGTAGAAGGTATGAGTAAATGCGACGCGCAATGAATATGTTGATGCAGGTTGGAGAGAGTGATTCAATGCTGCCTTGTATTCTTGAAGTTCGCGAAGATGGTGGGGTTTCTTTTGGAATCCCGTATCGGGAATAGCGCCAATGTCATTGGAACAGGCACGGAATAACTTATTGCCGCGGGGCTTGGAAGCCCACGAGCAACTGATGTGACGACGGCCCGAATCCCCAGTCAAACGCCGATGAGCCACACCTCAGCCATCAATCAGCGCCTAGTTTTGGTGGGGTAATCATCCATCAACTCTGTCGTCCTGGCCTACGTTTCACTATCGCCGACGTACACATGCACCAGCAATGAGACTAGGGGATGCCTCAAAATCTCCATGAAATCAGACCGCATCTCTAAGCTGACTCCCGCCGGCCATGGCCGATGTACAAATAGCTCCCAGCTTTGGGGCCGAGCTCAAGGTTTGATTGCAGTGTCATTTGTCCGCGGCCAATACTGACACGTCCAGGATGCATTTAAGCCAGTCAACTCTTGGGTGTCACAAGGGATCTCGTGGCTCGACGATATACAGCAATTTTACCGGGAGCGGAGCGTGATCGAGAAGGAGTATGCCGCCAAACTCAATGTCCTGGCAAAGAAGTACTTCGAGAAGAAGTCCAAGAAATCCGGGTCGCTGAGTGTTGGCGATACGCCGGCAATGACCCCAGGGTCTTTGGAAAGGTTGGTTATACGATTTGAGTTTTGGGCCATGCTGATGTTTCAGTGCTTCTCTCACGACGTGGACGACGCAGCTTACGACGCTTGAATCGCGGGCAGCCGAGCACGACCGATACGGGAACGAGTTGGTCACCAATGTTGCGGAACCCCTGCGGAATCTCGGGCTCAGGTATGAAGATATCCGAAAACGCCAGGCCGAATACGCGGACAAATTGGAGAAAGAGCGCGACTCTACATACAATGACCTGAAGAAGACCAAGGCCAAATACGACGCGGCTTGTCAGGAAGTCGAGAACAAGCGGAAAAAGGCAGAATCGGCTTTTGACTATTCAAAGGCCAAAGCGCAGAACTCGTATCAGCAGCAACTCTTGGAGATGAACAATGCCAAGAATACATATCTAATTGCCATACGCGCCACAAACAAGCAAAAGGAAATGTACTATCATGAGTATGTCCCGGATTTATTAGACGGCCTTCAGGATTTGAATGAGTCCCGAACAGTAAAGCTAAACGGGCTGTGGTCCCTAGCTGCCTCGTTGGAGCTAGGGATGATCAAGAGGAGCACAGATATCATCAATTACCTTGCACAGGAGATCCCGAGAAACGTTCCCACGTTGGATACAATGATGTTTGTCCGGCACAATGCTGCGCCGTGGCAAGAGCCGCCCGATAAGTCGTTCGAGCCTAGCCCCGTATGGCACGATGATGACTCTATGATTGTCGACGAGCCCGCAAAGATATTCTTACGGAATATGCTCAACAAGAGCAAGAGCCAGCTGGGAGACTTGAGGAGAGAGGTCGATATGAGGAGAAAGGAGGTAGATGGGTTGAAGCGGATTCGGCAGTCTGTCCGAGAGGGCAAGGACAAGAGGGACGAAGTCGTGGTCTGGTCGCAATTACTCATAGCGCAAGAGCAACTTCACGACTCTGACCACAAGAGACTAAATGTCGAGGTTGAAACTACCACAATTACGACTACGATTGGCGACCTTACGATCGGAGCGAAGAACCACAACTTTAAATCGCAGACGTTCAAAATTCCCACAAACTGCGATCTCTGCGGAGAGAGGATCTGGGGCCTTTCGGCCAAGGGGTTCGACTGCCGCGATTGTGGGTATACTTGCCACAGCAAATGCGAAATGAAGGTGCCTGCTGAGTGCCCCGGGGAGCAAAGCAAAGATGACAAGAAGAAGCTCAAGGCAAGTAGACAAGAGGGTGCAGGGCTTGGGAGGACTGCTTCGGTGGCTGGGAATGGGAATGGGAATGGCGACATGCCTCCCGAGCTACCGGCGCCGCTCAGCAGGTCAAACACGATGAATTCGTTGAGTTCTGGATATGCAGCGAGCGCGAATCGCTCCGTCACAAGAGGAGGCCAGCAGTCCCCGACAGAGCCTCAGCAGCTACCAGATCGAAGCTCGAAGCCGCCAGGGACATTACGGAAACCGCGCGTCGTTGCGCCTCCCCCAACGAGCTATATCAGTGAGCTGCCAGGGAGTAGCGCGAATGGGGCATCGGGCGGTCTAGGGATACGATCATCAGAGCCAAGAGGGAAGATGCTCTACGCTTACGATGCGAGCGGTGAAGGCGAGATCTCTGTTACTGAGGGAGATGAGGTTACTATCACGGAGCCGGATGGTATGTTGGTTTGATTGCTCCCTTGGATTACGCTAACTTGTAGTAGATGGCTCTGGGTGGGTGAAGGTCAAGTCAGGGTTCAGAGAAGGGCTCGTTCCAGGATCATACCTCGAAATGATGCCTTCGCCATCCCCTGCTTTATCAGCAGCACGCCCTGCATCTACGTACTCCAACTCGGGGTCGTCGGTAGCCGGCAGCGTGAGCAAGAAGCAGGGTCCCGCGGTGGCCCCTAAACGCGGCGCGAGGAAGCTGCGCTACGTTGAGGCTCTATACGACTACACGGCACAGAGCGACGCGGAGCACAACATGCTGGAAGGTGATAGGTTTGTCCTGATCAAAGAGGACCCCGGGGATGGCTGGTCGGAGGTGGAGCGGGGAGGGGTTACCAAAAGCGTACCGGCAAACTATGTACAGCTTGTATAGAAGGTCTCTTCTACTCGGTGGAGGTCTTATGTTGTTTATCACGGGCGAGCGAAAGAGAGCGTACGGAGTGGTACTTCTGTAGAGTACTGTATGTAAGGGTTCAGAGTTCAGAGTTCAGCACAGTCCATACGATCCGTTTTTGTATAATACGCCGTCGGTACTAACTTCCAGTGCTGCTTCGTTTGTACGGAGAATGTCGTGACCCCTAGCAATGGCCCTCGCAAAAGTGATGTCACGACGGAGCCGACCCCAATGGCTGTCGATCGTGACAATCCCCATAACGGCCTGAATTAGCATCGTCAGTGAAGATGGCTTGTTTGAGGTCAAATCTGTTTCTGCATCATCCAATCAGTCGCAGCGACCTGTAACTCTGATACCTAGGGCGTAGCCACTCGGGGCTCACATAGGCCACTTTGCCAAGTTGTTGTGTGGAGAGCGTGTGGAGAGCGGGTCGTCGTTGGAACACAGCTAAGCATCAGTGGCGCTGTGGGATCGACGATCTCGTCTTGGTTGCATGGGGGGTACCTGAGTACACTACCAGGCTACTATGGTAGAGTAGGTATTAGGCATGCGCGCGGATGGAGACGATGGAGCCATGGAGACAGGGGAAATGATGAATTTCCTTGATAAACGTTCACATCGTCCACATCCGGGACTATACAAAGGTCAATCCAAGGTCAATCCGACGACGACACCACCACGACACCACCTAAGGGGGGGGCAGTGCAGGCTATAAGTGGCGAAGAACATGTCGCTCCAAGACAGTTGTTGGAGGTGTTGAAGGTTGTTGGAGGGTTTTTGGAGTGTATTGCAGAGAATTGCAGAGTATTGCAGAAAATGAGTTGTACAACCCGCCCCGCACTGTGCGACAAAACACGCGCTTTCAGACACATGCGCCGAGTACTCTGGAAGTCCACTGTACGCGTCCTGGAGTAGGGCTGTCGTCGGGGTATACCGGCGTATGCCAGCGTATAGCAGCAACAAAACAGCGACCCTCATCACCGTTTCCAGGCTCCTTCATCTCCCCATCATCCCATCTTCTTCCATCCTCCATCCATCCTCAACCCCTCCCCCCCCCACCCTCATATCTCCCCACGACTACTCCCAATTTACTACCTACAAAAGCTTGGACGATCCCCGACTGCACACCGACTGTAGCAGCACCGATCGATCCCGCAGTGGATCAAAGTATGGGGCACAAGTGTTCCAGTTCCTGGCTCGATGTACCTCCTAGACATGTTCGAGTACAGAGTACAGGTCTATTCCTGTGCTCTCTCGTGCATCTCGGCCCCAACACTGCTCGTCATAGTGCGAGAATGTGACAAAAACAGTCAAAACGGTCCAAACAGTGAGTAGACTGTACGAGACTGTGACCATTTCTTAGCATGACGGTACTTCCACCTCCTGAGAGGTCGCATCCAGCTCCCTCCCCTCTGCCCTCCCTCTAGTCGAAGTTAGTAAGAAGTCTCTCTCTTCCTTCTGCGCTCTGGCTGGACGTTATAACGGTGACGTCCCCCGTTTTCCTTCCAACCTTTGTATTCCCTCCTCAACACCCTTCTTGACATTCGAGCGTCTTTTTTGCTCGTCTTTCACTCGTTCTACTTTTTTTTTATTAGCACCGACTGACCAACTCATTCGTTGTGGTCATCGTGTTTCTTGTTTACTTATTTTAATTCACCCTCGCCGTCCCT
Source organism: Pseudogymnoascus sp. SDFLT0511 (assembly GCA_030180035.1). NCBI lineage: Eukaryota > Fungi > Ascomycota > Leotiomycetes > Thelebolales > Thelebolaceae > Pseudogymnoascus > Pseudogymnoascus sp. SDFLT0511. The sequence goes on along the minus strand of JASCQD010000009.1, from coordinate 2,043,303 downwards.
CACTCCTTTCGGGCTCGTGCAACGCAACAATCTCATCCCATTTACCACCCAATCCCAACCTCTTTCACCTCAAAATCATCAAGATGAAGTCCTTCACCATGGCCGCGTTGGCCTTCGCCACCAGCGTCCTTGCTGCTGCGCCTAGCAACGTTTCCCCCAACGACCTGAGGCCGAGAGCCACTCTCGAGGCCATCACCGTCAAGGGTAATGCCTTCTTCAAGGGCGAGGAGCGCTTCTATATCCGTGGTATCGACTACCAGCCAGGTGGTGCTGCCGACGCAAAGGACCCTCTCGCCGATGAGGAAATCTGCAAGCGCGATATCGCCGAGTTTAAGAAGCTCGGAGCCAACGTCGTCCGTGTCTACACTGTCGACAACACCAAGGACCACACCACCTGCATGGGTCTCCTCGCCGATGCCGGTATCTACTTGGTCTTGGACGCCAGCACACCAAAATACTCCCTGAACCGTGCCGACCCCAAGCCATCTTACAACGCTGTATACCTGCAGTCCCTTTTTGCTACCATTGAGGAGTTCGCCAAGTACACCAACACCCTGGCTTTCTTCAGCGGCAACGTACGTTCTTCACGCAGGTGATAACGAGTCAACTCATGCTAATAATTCTACAGGAAGTCATCAATGACGGCACCACTACCAACGCTGCCCCCTACGTCAAGGCTACCACCAGAGATATGCGCGCATACATCAAGGCCAAGGGCCTTCGCAAGATTCCTGTCGGATACTCTGCCGCTGATGTTTCCGAGAACCGCATGGAGATGGCCGCCTACATGAACTGCGGTTCCGATGATGAGCGCAGCGACTTCTTCGCCTTCAACGACTACTCGTGGTGTGCCCCCAACACCTTCACCGGTGCCGGCTGGGATCAGAAGGTCAAGAACTTCACCGGCTACGGAGTCCCCATTTTCCTGTCCGAGTATGGTTGCATCAAGCCCGGCCCACGTACGTTCGAGGAGGTCGAGTCCCTGTACAGCACCGACATGACCGCTGTCTACTCTGGTGGTCTTGCTTACGAGTACTCCGAGGAGGGCTCCGGCTACGGACTCGTCAAGATCAAGGACACCAAGTCTGTCTCTGAGCTCAAGGGCTTCGACTACCTGAAGAAGGCCTTCGCCAGCACCAAGTCCCCCAGCGGAGACGGTGGATACACGTCCACCAAGGGCAAGGCTTCCAAGTGCCCGGCCAAGTCATCAAACTGGAACGTTACCACTGCGGATCTCCCAACCATCCCAAAGAAGGCTGCCGAGTACATGAAGGGCGATGTTGGAAAGGGACCAGGACTGAAGGGTGCTGGTTCCCAGACCGCCGGAGGTGACGGCATCTCGTCTGAGGGAACTACTCCTTCGGGAAGCGGAACCGAGGGCGGATCCGAGAGCGGAACCGAGACTGGCGATTCTTCAGGAGAGACATCAGAGAGTGCCTCTAGCGGACTCGTTGCCCCTATCGACTTCAAGATCGCATATGTCGGCATGGTTGTCCTCGGATGCTTCTTCGGTGGCGGACTACTGTTGTAGTGAATTTATTTATGTTGTTGTTTGGAGAGATAGTTGCTTCAAGTCAGAGCGAGCGTACTGGTTTCCATTGTACAGCTGCGAAGAGCGGATGTTAGCACCTCCTTATGTATTTTAGCCAAGATTAGGAATGGATCCTTCTGATAAAAACTGATATGTTTGTTCTTATTCATCGAGAATTTCACATGTGCTCTCGTCCAGAGTACTGAATCGAATGCGGTGGCGGAGATCAAGAACTTGACAAAAATGTTAAATATTAATTCCATGTTGTAGCGGATAATCTTCGGGTATCCACCCTGTCGGTTCTAATCCGACGATTCGTGCTTGAACACCAAAATATGTCAACAAGAAGACGCCTGTCGGTCTCGGTCCGGCGCTCCGCGACGATGCGGGGTACGAATAGCGTCAGCTAATCGTAGTCTCTCACATCACAACCAAACACACAATATGCAAAAGACCAAAACCAGGTAAATAAATACATTGATCGAAACTGCTAAAAGTTATAAATACCGCCTCCCTTCCCTCTTCACTCCAATATCCATCCCTTCCAACCCAGCGGCAGTAGAAGTTGTTACCACCCCATCAGCAAAGACCATGGCCGACCAAACCTTCAAATCCACACATTTCGATGGTGCCATACCACCCCCCTCCTCCACCTCCTTCACCATCTCGCCCGACTACCCAACCGACATCTGGAGCAAGCCCGGCCCCCCCGAAGTGACCACTTTCAATGCGCCCATCATCTACAAGACCCTTCCCCTCTCCAAGTTCCAGCGCGTGCGCGTAACCGCCACCGCAGACTGGGGAACGCTCTACGACCAAGGCGGACTAGCCTTCGTGCTCCCCTCCGCGGTGGAGGGGCAGGCGGGGAAATGGATCAAAACCGGGGTGGAGTTTTATTCGGGGGAGGTGTACGTGTCTACCGTTGTGAAGGATCGCTGGGCAGATTGGAGTCTGGTGCAAGCTGGGGTGAAGGACGGGAAGGAGGTGACCCTTGAGCTGGAGAGGGATGCCAAGGAAGGGACCCTGTGGATTTATGTTGTTGATGGGGAGAAGAGGATCCCGTTGCGGGAGGTGACGTGGGTGTTGAGTGAGAAGGATCAAGAGATTTGGGTCGGGGTTTATGCTGCTACTCCGACGACGGAGAGGGGGGGTAGGGGGAAGTTGGTGGTGGAGTTTAAGGATTGGGAGTTGGAGGTACAAGGTTAGAATTAAGCCGAGAGTGTATTTTTGATTGTTACTGATGATAATCTATTCGAATTATTTGAATTAAATCATAAGTTCAAAAAAATTCACGTATTACACCATTTAGACATTCGTGTCAAATATAAAACAACATCGATAAATAAATAAATAAATCGTGGCATCATAAAACATGAAGCGAACGTCGTCTGATAGTCGTATATCATCCCATCATCTCATCCAGTTCATACCTGTCATGATCGTACCTCACACCTAGAACAACACAATAAAACGTATAAAAGATAGACCATTAGCTCCCAGCCCTTACCCCCCGCCTCCAAACCCTCCTGCTTGCGCAGTGTAACCACCGTATACCATAACACCCGTCAACACCCACCAAAACCAGCAAACAACAGGCATATCGCCTATCTAAAAATCATCAGCGGGACCATCATCCCCTTCTGCATCCCCATTCCCATGCTCATCCCATCTCCAATAGCTCTGACCCCAGCTCCACCTGTCATCATATTCAGCTTCACCTCCCTCTGCACCTGCCTATCGCTAGTGGAAGCAGCAGCGGAACTCCTCGCAGTGAATTGCTTCCCAAGGCGCTGCAGGATAGCCTCGCGACCCTGGCGAAGCGCGTGGATGCGCTTCTCGGCGTCGTCTGCGAGATCCTGGTGCTGTGTCTCGAGTTCAATGTTGCGTTGCACACCTCGCACAGCAGGGTTCAGTGGCCGAGGTTTAAGTGCCATGGCAGAAGGCCAGGGTGTGTGGGGAGGCTCAGGTGTGTGCGGGGAGCGCCTGGGAGGTGAAGATGTCGGGGATTGGCGGTCCTGGATTGGTGACAGGGTCTTTGCGGATTCAGGAGGAGAGCGTCGGAGTGGGTGCACGTGCTTTGGTGATGGGGTTCGCCCCTCAGGCACGAATGTCGTCGATGGAAGGAGCGGCGATAGGCGTTTAACTGGCGTCGTTGGACGGGGAGGAGTGGCAAGCCTATTTGGTGGGGTATATGTAGCTGGCTGTAACAGGACGGAGGGTTGCGACAGTTCTGGCACAGACGGCTGCTCTGGGATTGGGGGTATTTCTCGATTATGCGACGGCGACCGCGAGATCTGTTCTGGGACTGGGGGAATTTCGCGGTTGTGGAGGGGCGACCGCGAGATAGGCTCTGAGATGGAGAGGCCAAGAGTGCTCGAGCTAGTCTCATTATGGATGAAGCGGGAAAAGAAGTTGCTCTGCGAAGCTTCCACGGCGCTGTGCTTGAGGCGGTCGAGGAGAGAGGAGGCTTGGCGACGTAGGGTCGGTGGCGGCGATGGGGTAGCTGCGCGGCGGTACGCGCGGCGACGTTTTCGAACGCGTTTATGCAGATGGGTATTACACGGAGCTGTCACGAGCTCACCCTGCACGAAGAGGCCCGAGCTGTTGCGGAAGCTAGAATTATCAAACACGTCGTCCTCCATGTGGCTTCGTGGCTGAGAGCCAAAGCTAATACCGGAGCTCGAGCCACTGTGTCGAGCCTCCCAGATACCTTCCTTGGTTGCGAGATCGTTCAGCGGCGCCAAAGCCTCATCCCACGACCCAGATGTCAGAGTCACGTTATCGAAATCGATTGTCCGGAGGCTTGAGCCGTGTTTACTGACGAGAGAGGATACCTGCTCGGCAGCGACCCATGCATTCCTCACAAATAGGCGACGTAGGTGAGGGAAGTGAAGTGGTGGGGGAGGAGGAGTCTCCGGGAGAGGTGACATTGGCGACGTGATCTCAGCGAAAAGCTTTGTGGCCGAACTTGGAGACGACGGGCGACTCGAGTCATTGAGCGTCAATGGGCAGGGACCGCGTTGGCCGTACCAATGGAAGGTGAGCTTCTCCAGGCCACCGGAGAATGTGCGAATGTAGTTTGTTAGTAGCTTTAGATGGTCTGCACGCGAATTTTCAAATGTCCAGGAATCAATTGACATCTTTAGATTTCGGATCTGTCGCCAGCGGCGGAGGCCGGATGGCGACGCACCAAAGTTCGGCGTCGGGTGCAGGTAGAGGAGTGCAGCAGGGTGGACCGCCAGCGAGAGCTTCTCGAGTTGCGTAAGGCCAGCACGTTCGATTGCAATCCGTAGACTGATGAGCGCGTAGTCCACAGCTGAGCGACGGTATCGCTGGCATGGCTCCTGGCCAGGACACGAGACGCTGAGGTGACGGAGATTGGGCATGCAGGCTAATGCACGGATGAACGCAGGAACATTCGTCGCTGCATGGAAGATTGGGGGGTACTGCTGGGTGAGATAGTCTCCCAGCTCGTGTGTGCCATATTTTGGCCTCTCAGTTTCCGAGGCAAGCGATGTGTGCGGCGTATAGAGAAAATTGACTTCTCGGCCGGTGATGGGATTCAGAAGCGGAGGAAGAAAGGTCGATTCCGTGTGTGGCATCGAGAAGGTCAAGTGGCTGGCATGGTGACCGATGCGGGCCAATGCTTCCAGGCGCGAAGGCCGGGACAATGCGCTTGGGGTGAAGGTTAGGTGAATCCGCGAAAATAGAGATTTTGTCACGATGTTTGAGCACGCCGTGTTTGTGAGGCGCAGTGTGCAGAGATTGTCATCGTCCAGGTGGGACAGAAGCTGACGACGAATCTTCTCATCTCGCCATATCTGAAAGAAGAGTGGGTTGGAAGAGGCCATGGCCAAGACAGTGGTAGGCCCAAAGTTAGGCCAATGGCGGGGTTAAAAGCGATATAAAAATGCAGAATCAAAGAGATTCGAAGAGTAGAGATTGTCAATTAGAAATGCAAATAATGTAATCAAGAGCACAGCGAAATGGACTGTAAGAGGGTTCTCATTGAGTTGGTCAACAACAGCAACGAAGGCGATGAGGGTATTCTGAGGAGTGAGAAGAAGCACAAGAGGCAGAACCTACCGGACCAGCCACCCACCTTCGTTATATTCGTGCGCCGCCTCACATCGCGATCGCGCAGAGGGCAAATCACGAAAATGGCTCGAAAACAGAACGAAAAGAGGAGATTCCACAGATCGCCATGATGAGAGTGAGTCATTATCATGGTGAACGGTGACCAGAATGCAGGTGCAAGGCGGGACGGCGATAGGGGATGCACATAGATGGACAGAGATGCATGGTGTAGCTGCACAAGAACGCGACTATGTCGCGGTCGCGATGCGCATTTTAGACGCGACAGACGGCGACGAGGTCGATGTATGGCTGGAAGAGTTGAAACGGAGTGGCTGTATGCGGGGAATTGGGGCTTGCGTTTCCCGAACGATTGGTGGGGAGGGGATGGCCAAGAAGTTGTTTCGGTGCCGTTGTGTCCGGGCCAATCGTTGGCTGTTGAAACAATTTATTCATGTCGGTCGCGTGGAGAGATCACCACGACTAGAAGGCGTCGGCTCTTCTCGCTTGGGTTGTCAAAGAGATGTCACAAAACAGACGCGCTGTTGTCGTGTTTAGATGCTGTTTTGGAGCTTGTTGAGACCCTGAGATGCTGTATCGCGAAGCAATTGCCGCGACAGAGGCGGGATAAGGGACCGAGACAGCAATATACCCGCGTCGAATGGGGGTTGGCAGGTAGACAGAGCCAAAAACGCCAAAAACGCCAAAAATTCCAAAAATTCCAAAAATTCAAATAGATGTTATTCTTCGAGTTGATCGGGCTATATCAGTCTCCAAGACGGAAGACAACCCTTTATTCTAGCCCCGAGCTCCCTTCGACGTCCTAGTAGCTATTAAAGGGAGTCATATGTTTTATGTGACACTGAAGTGCGCCTATAACATAAAAAATAGAAAAAAGTCAAAAAATATATCTGAGCATGAGCTCAGAGAGACAAGTTACTCTCTGACGGGGAGTCGAACCCCGGTCTCCCGCGCTTTGTCGAATGACAAGCGGAAATCATGACCGTTAGACCATCAAAGATGTTGGAATTGTTGGAGAGAACTGACCAATCGTGGATTATAAACCAATGCCGCTTTTCAGTAGTTTTTCCGACCCAACTCGCTTAAATGTTGATGCCTGGCTTAAGAGTTGGGGGGTACGGCTGTCCGTTTCCCAAGCCTCGTTTCTTACTTCCCCAAAGTCTGCTTTGAGAATTATGCACATCTCGGCTTCTTGTCTTCCGTCCTTGGCGACGCGACCGTCACACTTTTTGTAGGTAGTTTGTGGGAATTAATTTGGAATTATTTGAGGCCACAAGGCCTCAAGGGCTCAAGTGCTCAAGTGCTCACCTGTCGTGACTTGTAGGCACGTGACTAGTTAAGAATCGAGTAATTAAAATGCCACGTGATATACCATACAGTTGAGACGATTCTTCAGACGACAGACGACGCTAGACCCTGGCTAGCCAAAATTCCCCTCCCGCCGGCTTTCTCCGTCCCCGAAAAGGGTCCAGCCTCAGCCAGAGTTGAGTTGAGCCTCGTATCCCTGCCGTCCCTCTGTTGCCCTCAGCTCCATCTCCAATGCGCCAGATAATTTCGGAGCCTCGCTCGTCCACTCCCTCACCACTTAACAAAGGCATATTCATCAACTGAGTCGCCATATTGCTCACCGACGCGCCTCGAAAGCCGCTCCAGCATTCGCCAAGAACACAGCCCGACGCAGCCGTCGCCGTCGCTGCTGGGAAAATATCAGCGACATGATCTTATAGCGCAGATAATACCGGCCGCTTCAGATATCACTCCATACTGGCTCAATATCGACGCCGAATCGCGACCGCTTGGAGGAGGACGGGGTGGGGAGGAGGGCGAAGGACCCACGGTGCCGTTTTTGCCAAAATTTCAAAGTCCACGGCACAACAAAGGGATTCTGAGTAGCAAGCCATGCGCATACCCATTCGCCTGCAGCTTGCGCTGCTGGTCCTTTTGACGGCCTTTTTGGCATTGGCGGCTGTGTCTATTTCAACCGTAAGTTCCGCCAACACCGGGTCCGCGGACGACTCTTGTCCTGACGTTGTGAATAGTGGATAAACAACTACAACTTCGTTGTCAGTATCAAGTAAGCACATCCTACCCCTCGCTGGTTGCGAGCATTACTGATACCTTGCAGATCACAAAGTTTGTCCCTGACTGCGTCTCTCAAGGCCTCGCAAGTAGCCGCCAACCTACAACTCGTCGAGTCGACCTGCAGGACTATTGTGACTCGGATAGAGATACAACAATCACTCATGAGGTTCTACAATCACAGCGATAACAGCGCGTCCAACTGGCAGCATGCGGAAGATGATATCCAGGCGGCCCTTGCTAGTACAGGCTACTCGCAGCTACTCCAGGTTAAGATATTCTCCAAAGACGGGACTGGAGACTCCGGTGGATTGCTAAACGTCACGGCCGTTGAGTACGCGGACCTTGAACTTCCAATGAAATATCCAAATGGCACGGTAAGAATCGCTTGAGTCCAATCGATATGATAAATAGCTAACACAGTATCGCAGCAAATCAAACTTGGCGACAAGTCACCGGAAGGACCCACTGGATTCCCTCCATCACTGTATCCGACTGTCTCATACTCCAACACTACTATAGACGGCGTGGTGTCCGTTACCGCCAAAGCGTTTCGTACATACAAACTCAATGCTTCAACTGTTATACTACTAGGCCCTTTCCAAGTCAACGAAACATATTCCTTGGTGTCTATGACGTTGCCGGTTTTCAATAACACGTCAAAAGTAGATATTCTGGGCTACATGACTGTGGTTGCCGAATCCACCCGACTTTTCAATGTCCAAAAGTCGAGGGAGGGTTTAGATAGCACCGGGATGGTTCTGCTTTTGGGGCCAGTGAATGAAATAAACAGATTCCCTCAATCGGTGCGACCGAGCAACGACGGCCATACGCCAAATAGGACTGATATCGGGAGACAGTCTATGCGATTTATATACCCGCCAATACCGATCGATAATCAGACCGATCGACATAGTCTGCAAAACTCCTCTACGAATTACAACGCCGTGTTCAATTTATCAGATTACTCAGTAGCGCATGAAGCTTTTAGCAGCAACAACTCTCAACCCAACAATGCTGGAAGCGACCTGAAGACTGTAAATGAGCAAGGAGTCGAGGTTGCCGTTGGATATGCGCGTCTTTTTAGTGACGTAGTGGACTGGGTACTGATCGTGGAGGAGACCAAGGCCGAGGCATTTGCACCAGTCGAGAAATTGCGCAAAATACTCCTTGGTTGTATCTTTGGAACTATTGCACTGATTTTAGTTGTTGTCGTTCCAACTGCTCATTACAGCGTTTTGCCGATTACGAGGCTGAAAGAGGCCACCGAGAAATCGGTTCAGCCTCCTGGGTATACACCACGGAATAGCATCGGGTCAGAGATATCCCTTGATGGCGAAGATAACCCGGGCGATGAAGAAACAGCAAATACTCAATCATCGAGCAAGACATCGAAACGTGGCAAGGGGTTTGTAATACGCATGAGACGTTTTGTGCAAGGCAAACACCGAAAATCAAAGGAAGAAAAGACCGAGGAAGAACGTCGCCGAGGGTTTAGAGTCCCTGGAAAGGTGCTTGACCCAAGGCATCTCATTACTGACGAGTTGACGGAGCTCACCCGCACATTCAACGAGATGTCTGATGAACTGATGACACAGTATACAAAGCTTGAGGAAAGAGTCGCAGAACGAACTCGAGAGCTGGAGATAAGTAAAAAGGCAGCAGAGGCGGCGAATGAAAGCAAAACGCTCTTCATTGCGAATATATCACACGAGTTGAAAACGCCGCTAAATGGAATTCTCGGCATGTGCGCCGTCTGTATGGGAGAAGATGACTTGCCCAGTATCAAGCGATCTCTCCAGGTCGTATACAAGTCGGGGGATCTTTTACTGCATCTGCTCAACGATCTATTGACATTCAGCAAAAACCAAATTGGCCAGTCGATCACAATCGAAGAGAAGGAGTTTGTACTTTCCGACATCAAATCTCAGGTCGTGACCATTTTCGATAAGCAGGTCAAGGAGGCAAATATAAAATTTGCTGTCCACTTCATTGGTACCGATCAAGGTGATCTCGGTTCCAAAAAGGCTCTGCCAGGACCGAAGAAGGCTCCTCCTGCCGTAGGCCCAAACGGAACCGGCAGATTGAAGGATATGAGGTTATGGGGGGATCAGCACCGAATACTCCAGGTGCTAATCAATCTGGTCAGCAACAGTTTGAAGTTCACTCCCGCCGAGGGCAGGGTCATAGTAAGGATCAAATGTATAGGCGAGAAGGACTCGGAAGCGAATGTGAGTAGAAAAGGTTCGCTTGCCTCGAAGCAGGGCTCGGTGCAACGAACGTCTAGACAACGGCACCGTGTTGGATCTGGTTCCGGATCAAACGCATCCACCACCTCGAAGCTACCATCCAGCCCAAGCAAACCCATTGGTACTGCTCTCCTCATTAACCCCATGGATCCAAAGGCGGCGTTAAGCCATATTCATGCTCGCGAACGGTCGCCGACGCCCCCACCAGCAAACACAAAAACGCTCATATTCGAGTTCGAGGTTGAAGATACAGGCCCAGGTATACCCAGCAGTATCCAAGACCGCGTCTTTGAGCCATTCGTTCAAGGCGACTTGGGTCTCAGCAGGAAGTACGGCGGCACTGGATTAGGGCTCAGCATTTGCCATCAGCTCGCTGGATTAATGGGCGGCACCATCACTCTGGAAAATACAGGCGAAGGCCAAGGTACTACATTCAATATGAGGATTCCTCTAAAGTTTGTTGGAGAGCGGACATCCAGCACGGCAAGTTCGACCACCGCTGGGGGATCTCGAACGCCAAGTGTGACTTCACGAGAAGATTCCCGAATGGCAAGGTTGTCGCTTGAGATGCAGACGCAAAGTGTCACAAACAACAACAGTAGTCAGGTTGCTGTGGTTGAGAAAGACATGCAGCCTCGACTGGTTGGGCTGAGTCAGCCATTCTTTGCGTCGGCTGCTTCTGGGGACGGAGCCACAGACGACCAGCTCGCGATCCTCAACCGTGTCGCAACCAAGCCTGGATCGGGCAAAATTCGAGTCTTGGTTGCGGAAGATAACCTGGTGAACCAGGAAGTCGTCCTTCGGTATGTATACGAAGCTCGTTGACCCGGAAATGCCACAACTAACATTTTATAGCATGTTAAAACTCGAGGATATTTATGATGTGACCGTGGCAAAGGATGGCCAGGAAGCATATGAGAAGGTGAAAGCTAGCATGGAGGAAGGGCTCGAGTTCAACCTTATCTTTATGGATATCCAGGTATGACTCTAGACTCCATTTAATGCCGCCTGCTAACAAGTCTAGATGCCGAATCTCGATGGTTTACAAAGCACTCGTCTGATACGTCAAATGGGCTATTCTGCACCAATCGTCGCATTGACGGCATTTTCAGAGGAGAGCAACGTCCAGGAATGCATGGACTCGGGAATGGATATGTTCCTCAGCAAGCCCATTCGACGCCCTGCCCTCAAACAAGTCCTCAAGAAATTCGGGACCATCCTTGAAGAGCCGGAACCGGGACTATCGCCACAGAACAGTCCGACTACTGATGGCCCGACTACAAATGGCGGTTCTGGTGGCGAAGCTGAAAAAACTAATCTACCTTCGTCTGATACCGCCCCTATTGGCATCAATCATCTTTTAAATTCGAAACTAAACCAGAAATCTTCTGATAGTCGACCTGTTTCGCGAGATTCGCGAGCCGGCCGGCGCTTTTCGCCTCTTCGGTCAATGGAACCCATCACGAATGGGCAGTAGGAAAGCCTGCTTAAATATTTCAATCTTCGAAACAACTATAGATCCCTTGGGGTCGTCTCATTTACACATATTAGCGCGCTCAGCGACGATTTTCATTTGTCATTCGTCCACGGCGCAGATACCGGTTACGGAGGGCTGGTCAAGTTGTGCTTACGCAACTGGTGTTCAGGGGTGCATGGTGGAAAAGCTGTCATGCTTAAATAACAGCACATAGCAACCAGGCAAGGTTGAGGAAGGCAAAATTGCTGCCATGTATGCGGCGTCATACGTACTCTGCGGATAAAATAATAATGGCCTGGATTTGGCTGTATATGGGTGTATTTAATAAAGGGAATCCCGGCCGGGAAGCAGGATGGCGGTCCGACATATAGATACTTCGACGTGCACATAATTACGGTTCGACTGTGACCGAGGGCCGAGATGCACATAGGAAGAGAAGTATATATGCTGAATACTAGCGGCATTCGATACCAAAGCTGTGGCAGTGGCAGTGGCAGTTAAATATCATAATTGTGAAGAAATATAAAGAGAAATAATCAAACACGTGGATACGCGTTGCATATCACGTACCTTGCCCATGCCTCTTCAGTCGTGTCTAGTCACCTTCAGAATTTAAACCGCAGAGGAAAACAAGAGTCATCTTGAGTTTTTCACCCTGCATCCAACACAAACCAATCCACGCGCCTGCACATTCCATACACTTATTTATGAATGCCAACCTTTCTACTTTGTGATATTACTGTTAGCAAGCGATCTAATCTTTAAAATATGGCAGCGTTTCCAAAATATAAACCAGGCCAGGGCCCAGAACCATGGCTTTATCAAGAACGCTCGCCCTGGATACTTAGCAGCCAGCGCGCATCAGACCTCTATGAACTGGGGGTTAAGTTATGGAGACGAGAAGACCTAATAGATATTGAACGGCAACTCGGTGAATCGTATACATTGGAAAAGTTCACGGTTCGTCGCCTGGATGGGAGTGTTACCTACATTAAGAATCCGATGTTCGGGGTACTGAAGCCAATCTGGTAGGACCCGCCTGCCTCATTCTCGTCGATGGAACAAGATCTAATTCTCGTCGTCGCTAGGAAACCATATGTCAAGTTTTTTGAGTATTGGCACCATGTTCGAACTACACCTGACTGCCTACCCGAGACATACAACTGCACGTATCTTGTAGATTGGGAAAATAGGGTATATGACAGCTACTACGGGCTGGTTGAGAACGTGCGGTTGCTGTTTGACGCCAAGCAACAACAATGGGAAGCAAGCAAAACTTGCGAAGCCTTCACGTCGCAATTCCGCAAGGCCCTCCTAGGTGGGGATGGAAATGCAAAGAGGGTAACGAAGATCGTTTGTTTTGGATTAGGTGACTTAAATATGAAGCCGTCCGATATGTGGACGCATCAAAACGAGTCTCTACCAGAAGATGAACGAGAGCTAGATACAAGTCTGGTAGATGATTCCTTGACACATCATGCTATTGCATTGACGATGGCGAATATTGTCCGTTCTTGCGCCAAACCCAGTGATAGAGGGGTAAGGCTGCTCACCCAAGACCCACACTACCGCGACGAGACAAATGATATAATAAAAGATCTTGGGTTCGAAGTTATCGGTGAGTATGGGGCCGGAGGCTTTGCCGAAATCGACGACGAGTGTGTGGTCTTCTCGACTTTTACCAGTGCACCAGTCAAGCAGATTATTACAGATCTCGCGCGGCCACTCGCCATTATTAGCTGTAAGAATTATAAGACCGGGGTCTGGAACAAACGCGGGTATTTGATCCCACTTCTGTTACTATTGTTCTAGCTAACTTGTGTCTCATTTAGAAAACTATGGGCCGACCCAGAGTCTCCAAGGACGAGGCAGTTGTGGGAGGGGTATGAAAGTTGGGGGTTTCCAGTCTCATCTGATAGTAAGCAGCTGGGAGGTTCGCTGCACCAGTTGTGGGGATTTACTAGAATTGGAGAATAGGTCGTAATAGACGGGAAGAATTGGGGATTATCAAGACAACCGATGAATGCTATAATCATACAAAAAAGAACAAAATACTATATTCTCATCCTAAGCCATGTGACCGCCAACTTGCCTTGTTGACTTATTGGTCCTCTTGCCTGTCTGGTGTATGGCGGCTATTGTCTGCCATAGTTGGGTGTCCTGTAATTTATTAACTATACTAATGTAACAAGTGTTCTGTAGCAATATCTTAGCATTACAAGACTTTACTGTTGTTCTACATGTCAGAATGAACCCCGTGGGATGGTCGTCGAGGTCATGGGAGTCTGTCTCCCAGACCTTATCGCACGTGGACAAAGATCATCATCAGCCATCCGAGGAACTTGATAAGCGCCAGACCTGACATATACCGGTTCCGATACCTTGGTGATATCCTGCTTCACCGCACTGTGAATTGAGACAATTATTTGCCCACATCTGCAATTTGCTTGTCGTGGCGTTTTGCTATGCGTACTTGTAGAATTTTTATATCTCCAGTGGATCTCAACCCTCTTTGTCGCCCTGGATACCGAGCAATCACTGCATGTACCCCACCTGGACGAGGGGCAGCTAGAAATATAAACGACCATGCCCAGTATTGCGCGCAAGGTTAATATCACAGCTAGGAAGGATGGGCTGGTATTACAGCCATTAGCACCCAAGGGCCAAAGGCAAACACCGCCAGTCAGGATTTCCTATAAGAATTCTGCAGTGGGACCTGTCCTGTCCTGTGCCAACAGTGATGGCAATGGCGATGGGAAAAGTTTCGAGGCCTTTGGCATAGTCGGTATATATCTGGTCCCCAATGAAAGTAGATAAGAAACACATGTTAACGTATTCTTACCAGGCCTCCTCACAGTCGCTCAAACATCCTACCTCATCTCCATAACCCGTCGCGAACAAGTGGCTCAACTTCACAACCACTCCATTTATGTCGTAACAGATGTTGCGCTCACACCTCTTGCGTCACAGAAAGATGCCGAAGCTTCCGTGGCGAGTACATATGTTTCGTTATCAAGAAATGCGACGTCTGAGGAGGAAGGTGAAGCCGACAATAGTGATTACGAAGCAGTCCTTTCGGGTCTCGGTAGCGACGACGTCGAAGACGAGGACATCTCCACCATAACTCCCCCGCCGGAAACGAGGCTACACAAACGTGCCACAAGCGTGGTGAACGATGTGTTTGCAAAGAAAGGCGGCTACGGCCGGTTTGCGCGAAATTGGTTCAACAGGAACGGGTGGGCGCCGGACAGGAAGATGGCGGGGGTTGGGTTGAGCAGTGCTGGCGTGGATGCAGAGAGTGATGCGCAGGCATCTACTACGCCGACAACTCCCATAATATCCGCAGCAGATAATGCAGGGGATGCAAAGGCAAAGGTAACAGAGGATGGAGAAGAGGGTGGTCTTACAGATGAGCATGTGGCCGCTCTGTTGCCCAAGCTTCTCAGGACGGCGAGTTTGTTGTTTGGCTCGTCGAGGAGCTTTTACTTTGCTTATGATTATGATATTACAAGGAGCGTGAGCAATACAAGGCCAGAAAATGGGTCAGATCTACCCCTTCATGAGGAGGTTGACCCATTATTCTTCTGGAACCGCAACGTCATACAGCCATTCATTGATGCAGGACAATATTCCCTCGTCCTACCGCTGATGCAGGGCTTCGTGGGACAGCGCTCCTTCTCGATTGAGAGATACCCCGTTGCAAACCGGCCAGTGGCGGGGGGAGAAATCCTGGAGCTGAGAGATATGCATCCAAACGAAGAGAAGACTGACCGCTCAACCTCAGACCGTCCAATCACACCAAGATACGAGGAAAGCGACTGTGGTGGCGACAAAAACTTGCCAGATTTGTTGCCAACATCGGGTCATGATCCTCGAGCTTTAGCCTTTGAACCTACAAGCACCTATCTCCTAACACTCATATCGAGACGGTCTGTTAAGCGCGCAGGGTTGCGCTATCTCCGCCGCGGAATCGACGAGGATGGCCACTGCGCCAACAGTGTCGAAACTGAACAGATCCTCTCGACGCCGACATGGACCACGTCACCCATATACTCATTCGTGCAAATACGTGGCAGTATCCCCGTCTTCTTCTCTCAATCGCCATACTCGTTCAAGCCCGTGCCTCAGATGCAGAACTCTGAAGCTACAAACTTTGAGGCCTTCAAGAAGCATTTTGAGATTTTGACAGAGAGCTATGGCGGTGTGACGATAACGAACTTGGTAGAGAAGCATGATAATGAAGCTATTGTCGGAGATGCGTACGAGAAATACTGGAAACGACTCAATGAAGAGGGCGGAGTAAACGGCCAGAAGCCTCTATTTGAATGGTTTGATTTTCACTCTGTATGTCGGGGCATGAAGTTTGAGAATGTATCTCTCCTTCTCGATTCGCTCTCCCCCTCGTTGGAAACATTCGGTTACACCGTATCCCGCGGCGGAAACACCAACACTAAGCAGAGCGGCGTCCTAAGAACAAATTGCATGGATTGCCTTGACCGTACGAACATAGTACAAAGCGCCGTTGCGCGACAGGTACTCGAACAACAACTTAAAGCTGAAGGGTTCGATATGAGCGCCCAGCTGGATCAGACGACGCAGTGGTTTAATGTGCTGTGGGCAGATAATGGCGATGCAGTGAGCAAACAGTATGCAAGCACAGCCGCGATGAAGGGGGACTATACCCGGACTCGGAAGAGAGACTACAGAGGGGCTCTGACTGACATGGGCCTCTCCATCTCACGGTTTTACAGCGGGTATGCATCTTCTACGTTTATCTCCAGGCTCCAAAAGATCGTGCTAACACGCCCAGCATCGTAAATGACTACTTCTCCCAAGCCACCATCGACTTCCTCGTCGGCAGCGTCTCGGCCCTCATCTTCGAAGACTTCAGCACAAACCTGATGACCGCCGACCCGTCCGTATCCCTCTCCCGCACCCGCCAGCGCGGCATCGAGATATCCCATAAACTCGTCGTAGCAGACCCCTCAGAGGAGCTCTTAGGCGGCTGGGCCTTCCTTACACCCCATGAGGCGAACACAGTCAAAGGACACATGGAGGAGAGTGTACTCCTTCTCACGGACGCCGCATTGTATGCGTGCCGCTTCGACTGGAATATGGAGAAGGTGGAGAGCTTTGAGAGAGTAGACTTGAGACATGTGACGGGGGTGAAATGGGGGCCGTACGTCACAGCTACACTGACGAGGGCACAGTGTGATGAGAAGACGAATGTGGGGATGGTGGTGAGGTATCGTGCGGGGGCAGATGATATCACGCGCGTGAATACGCGGTCATTGTCTACTGTGGCTTCGAGGGAAGTGCTGGATGGCGTGGTTGAGAGCGAGGATGCAGGTGCCAAGGAGTATTCAGTTGGTGAGAAGGGGGGAAAACCAGGAGAGCAACGGATCATTGCGCTTAAAGCCCTGCAGGCTCGGACAGCCGCTGTTGGAGACGGAGGGACATCTGCGGCCCCAGTGAGCGAGGAGGAGTTGATTCGGAGTGTTGCCGAGGAGATAGGGCGAGTAGTTGGGATTGAGGGGCGGGTGGAAAGAGGGGATATAGTTGGTGTTGGAGAAGCAAAGAAAGCAGCTGGATTACTGGATTTAATTGGATGGAGGGTTAAGAGGTTGGTTTGGGCGTAATCCGGGGAAAAGTTGCACGAATGATGTATTGTGCATAATATAGAGAGCGGGCGAAATCCTGTATAATTCGGGGAGTAAGGCCCTCGATGCCATTTTCTACTCAATCTGGTAAGCCCTTATGGAGTGGATGTCACAAAACGAAGTGCTATCTCGTTCTGCCAGCCTTCTAAATGCCGGGGTGCGTGAAGTTTCAGTACTTGAACTATTCGCGATCCAGACAGTTGCCTGAAATTTCTTCCAGGCCAACTCTTGCTAGCACTGTAGCGTCACCCTGAGCCTAGATATATCCAACATGTGTCCCTTCCACCCTATAATCTCTTATAAACATGCACCTGGAACCTCATATCCTCCAACTGAATAGGATACTTCAGCTTCTCACTCAACCTAAACCACCTTGCCTCCTCTCCCAGCAGCTTCTCCCACTGCGCCTTCCCCTCGCCACCCTCTCCCCCAACAATCTTCTGCGAAAGCAGCGCGTGGTCCAATAACCACGCCATGGGGTACTTTCTCTTCTCTCCGCCCTCCACGCCTACCGCTGCCTCGGAGTACGAGCCAGGGGAGTCGATGACGATGATGACGGACCCGGGAGCCAAGGCCGACAGTGAGAGAAGTAGCGCTGTTGTGCGCGCAGTCGAAGCTGTAAAAAGCTCGTTAAGTGTGAAGAAGAGGGTGACAATGCATGGTTCGGGGGAGACGATATCAGCGAGTTGGGTTGAGGTTAGGGCGATGGCGTCGTGTTGGTGGAAGGTTGTGCTGATGATTGTTCCGGGGATGAGTGGCTTAGCAGCTGCGCGGGCGCGTGCGGAGGCGTGGGGTGAGAGGGTAGGCGGGGAGGTGAGGGCAGTGGTAAGAGTCGCGGCTGTGGCTGCCCAGTCGGCGGTATCGACGAGGTGGAGGTCGCAGAGGAGAGGGGCCGCGGTCTCTTCCTCGGTGGTGGTGTCGGGGATGGATTCTGCTTCGACTGGCGATGCAGATGAATCCGAGGGCGAGGGCCGTAAGCCGTTTAGAAGATATCGCAGTGCGCCCCCGACAGCAACAACTTCCGCGGCGCCGCCGCCGAGAGAGACGATTCTCGTCGCCGCCGCCTCTGAACCCTTGTCGCCCCCGTCTTCATCGCCTGCCTTGCGTTTTGTTCCGCGCGCAAACATGTCAAAATTATCAAGGTGCTCGCGTAGTTCTATGAGAACAGACGCATAGCACAGCGCTCGACCCGGGCTCCATCTCGCGGCATATACTTCGAGGTATTTCTGGGCGCCAAACGCACGCGCAAAGTCTCGCTCGAACAAGGCGGTTTTGATCTCCTGTAGCGTCGGGCTGAGTTCGTCCGAGATAAGCAGCGGTGCGTAGGTATCGCGGAATATGTTGAGGAGGAGCTGCTGTAGTTCGAGACGGATGGGAGAATGGTGGGGTGGAAGGGCGGCCTGTTTCGGGGGATTTGTCGGCCGACGAGCTGCTTTCGGCGTGTAACCAGGGCCAAACCAGCCGGGCATGCCGGGACGGCGAGTGTCTTTAACCTTGTTTTGGACCATAGTGAGGAGAGGTGTTGGTCCGATATGCGTTGTGGGTTTTGAGCGAGGCTGCTAAGGTGATAGTTGGAGTAGGAGTTGGAGCGGAGAAATGGCGTGAGTTGACACCTATCCGACAGAAACTGACGTTATCAGCTCCGTAAAACTCGTCTTAATCTGCCCAGTGGGTTTGTATATGGCAGTTAAACTGGCCTGTATAGTTGTTGCTGTGATACGGCCGCTTGCAAATATCACAGCCGCGTTTCTCTTCCCCGCCGAGAATACAAAACCCATTTTCTTATCGCGATAAGAAACTTATTCAGGTCCCGCGATGGTGGGTCACGGGATTTGATGTGTATCTCTCCGTCATTGAAGGGTCTCACTTCAAGGGATGCTAGAGAAAGCAAAGTAGTATTGTTGGAGCAGTTGTGGCTCTCTAGGAAGCCCTTTATAAGCCCGAAGGCTCTTTGTAAGACTGGAATAGAGAGGGCGGCATATACAGTGTTGATAAACGGGCACTGTCCTCAATCGTCGCAACAATGCGCGAGCGTACAACCACCCCGCCACTGTCCCATTGTGAGATGTTGCCATGGTTGCTGTCGCATTGCCTCTGATACCACAGAATCTCTGGTCATAAGATTCTCATCCCAAGTCCCGTGTACAGAGAGGAGGAAGACACAGCTGTGAGCCTCATTATGTTGATGGTTGATGGTGAGTGCCTGAGTAGTGAGGATTCACTTCGTGCAGACCATCACATCCACCTGAGGCTGCGATCAGGCATTGAATTAATTCCAACGTCGACTGTAGACCTCACCGCTGTAAAATCCTGCCAGAGGAACATCTTTGTGACCAAACACTCAGAAACGCTTGTTCTCGTTTGCATTGTCGCCTCACTGTTCTTTGTGGATCCATATATGACAGTGTAGGCAGCAGAAGGCCGCCGCCGCCGCCGATACCAGTCGCAATGCTATAATGGTGGATGGTCACAAGTGTGCGCCGATGAGTCCACTCTAGGCACCTGCCATAGACCAACTGGAGCCTGAACCTTTATATCTGCAGTTGGTAAATACCCCAGAGCGAAGCATCACGAGCCAGCTGCGGTGCGATTATCACAGGTGGCTGCGGTTGAGTTGATCGCCGTCGTAGTGAAGATGCCTAGAAGTGGTACTTGAGCTCTGCCGTTGGGCCAGGCCTACAGCGAGGCCAATGGCTTCGTAAGTATCTATCGTGAGTCCCTTCCATACAGTTGTTGATATTGCCGGTATTGTCATACCGGCGTGCCTAAAGTGGTCGTTGGCGCAATATCTTCCCTTCGTTCTCGTCAAATCCGGAGGATGGCATAAATATAGTATGTGAGTAACACCCCAGACATACGGCTTTGCTGCTGCGCCAACCTATGAGATCCACCCTTGCTGCTGCCAGACTGGGCCTGACGATGGGATATTTGAAGTCCACCCTTTGCTGTTATTCATTTCAGCAATAGCCGTCCGAAGTATTGACCGCAATAACCGCCCCAGCAACTACAGCTCCAGCTTCTTTCTTCAGAGCCGGCCGCGATACTTCTACCCCGGCGACGACGCAACTAGACGTACGACAATACCGGCCGCAGCCAGAGAGCCTTCTCCAGTAAGGACTGTTCATGACGAGTTGCTGTCACTCCAACAGCTCTTTGTGTTGCCGAATCTGGTTACTCCCAAACGACCGAGCAACGACTCATCGAGTCACGTGCTGCGGCCGCGCAACCCACCGATCCTGGAAAATCGCAACATAAGCGAATCAAAGGCACGCACGATTGTTGTTAGGCCCGTTGCCGCCTCCATCGTGAAGCCAAGTCCAAAGATTACGAATCGTGCCGCGAATCCGCCACAACCTCGAGGCAACAACAAGGACAAACCATCCAGATGCCTTCCGCCATCACCGCAATGCCTGAGCAGCAGTTCAGCTACCCTCCTCTCGGCGAGATGCTCGAGACCCACCCCTATGCGCTCCCCGAGCAGCGCGCCTTCCACCAGCTCGCCAACGAGCGCGACTACACCCACGATGAGCACGAACACGACCATCTCGCCGATGGCCCTCCAAGATACGCGACCCCTCCCCCAAACGCTGAATACCAGCTTCACGCGACCATGGCCAGCGAACTCCAGGCCGCGTTGGATCCAAAGAACGAAGCTCCAACCGAGGAGGCCGGACGCTCCAAGGCCGTGCCAAAGCCAGATCGCCCTGTGATGAAGGATGATAATGGGCGCTATGTGTGCAACTGGCCAGGATGTGACGAGGCGGTCAAAGATTTCGGGAGAAAGTGCGAGTGGTCGTAAGTTAACCCCTTCAAGCTCCGAGTCGCAGTCCCAATACTAACCGATCTGTGTTTCCAGAAAGCACATGGACAAACACGACCGTCCCTACAAATGTCCCGTTCCTGGATGCGCAAAGCTCCCAGGCTTCACCTATTCCGGCGGTCTCTTGCGCCACGAACGCGAGGTCCACCACAAGCACGGCGGTCCACGCAAGCAACTCAACTGCCCCCACATGAATTGCAAGCGCCACCACGGAAAGGGCTTCTCGCGCCAGGAGAACCTAAACGAGCATTTGCGCCGCGTGCACACCGGTACAGATGGCGCGGAGGTCATTGGTACCGAAGAGTCTGAAGGCGAGGGTGGCAAGCGCAAGCGTGAGGGTGACGAGGAGGTCCGCGAGGAGCTCAAGCGTATCAAGACTGAGAATGAAGATCTGAAGCGCCAGGGCGAGGAAATGAAACGCCAGAGCGAAGAGATGATGCGCCAGATCCGTGCACTCCAAGAGCAGGCTGGGGCTATGGCACAACAGCAAATGGAAGCCCATGCTCAGCAGCAAGCTCAGCAGGCCACGAGAATGCCAGCCGCGTCGATGATGTGATTTCGATCTCGAACCATCTTATGGGCAGCTTGTTTTGTTATTTGGCACCGAAGACCTTATATACCACGGTCGTGTCAAACGGACAGTTCCGCTCTTTCTTTGTCTCGTCTTTTCTTTTATGCCAGCGCCGCCAGTATCCATTCAATCTGTTGTGTCCTGGATGGAATTGAGTGGGACGAGCGTGTATTCTTTGAGTTTGGGAGGTTGGGTGCATATGCGGAGTTAACTATGGGGCAGGTGGCGCACGGAGTATGTCGATGGTGGTGGAATGGTATTTAATCTGAGGCGTGAAGGGACAACTAGGAGGATACCCGATGTGGAAAGGAATTTGTATGGGGAGATGCACCACAGTTGTGGAATGTATTATAGCTAGTAGATGGAGAGAATGAAGATATCAGTCAAGGGACCACATTCTGAATCATGGGCTGAAGCAGATTTGATATATATCCTTTCTTATTGCATTGATACACATTTAGATTTAACTATGAGGAAAAACAAGTAATCGCACTTTCAACACCTCATTCCCTACCAGTACCGCCCGACGAGGTCCCTTCCCTAGCTCCAGTTACGATCCAAGGAAAACAAACCCATTTTACTCATACCTCAAACACCTCGCCCATTCTCTCTCCCCCAACTCTCCTAACCTCAACCAAATCGACCCTCCACCCCTTCCACTTGTCCAACCCTCTTTTGATGTCCTTGATCCTCTCAATCCTCCTCTTCCCCTCCTCCTCCTGCGCCTTCCGCCACTCCTCCTCATCAAAATCATCTCCATCATCATCCAACAACCCGTCATCATGGGCTCCATGCGCGCTAGCACCGCCATGCTGTCCTGCGCCCGTCAGCGCATTAATCCCATAATTCAGCATCTCACCGAGTCCACCACTCGCCCTCGCCCTCTCACCCCCACTTAAATCCACATCTGAGAACTGCGCGCCTGGACTCCCAGCCTCGAGCTCTTTCCTCCCTTCGCGCCACAACCCGCGCTTCAGCTCGGCCACCTCAGCCTCGAGGTCGCGGATGCGACGCTCAAGACGTTGCCGCACTTCTGTCTCGATATCATCGACACCGTCGTCGTCACCGCGGTTCGCCGCCTCAGCAGCTGCGAGCTTCGTGCGCAGGTCCGCAGCATCCTTGTCTGCCTTTTCGCGCTCGCGCTTGAGTGTCTGGCTGCGTGCGTCGTGCTCCTTGTGAAGAGTCGTCAGAGTGGTGATTTTCTTTTCTAGAGCCTCGACTTTCTTCTCCAAGTCAACGGCGCGCGTCTTTGCGTCCTCAGCCTCGCGCTCGAGAGTGCGAAGTTTCGTTTCAGCGGATGTGCGTGAGGAGCCTTCGCGCACGGCGCGTTCGGTGGTGCGCTCTAGGTTCTTCTTGAGGTCTGCAAGTTCGTGCTGTGCTGTGTCGAGGGACTTTTGGGTGCGCGAGACTTTGTCTTCGAGGGCGGCTATCTGCTCTTTCTCGGCGGTGGAGCCCGTGGCTGTGCGGGCAAGCTGGGCGCGGAGGTTCGAGATATCGAGCTCCATTGTCTCTATCGTTGTGGATTTGGAGGCGAGCTCGGCAGCTAGGTCGGAGGGCGGAGAGAGGGAGTGTGAGACTGAGGGGGAGGAGCCGTGACGGTTGGGGCGGGAGACTTGGGCTTGGAGGTGGGCGTTTTGGCGCTCGAGAGAGGCAACCTGTGATTTCTGGGTTTGTTAGTGTTGTGCTTGTTGGATACGAGTTGAAATACGAACCAGCTTTTGTGCTTCATCGCTTGATGGTGCTGTAGACCCGGGCGTCTTGCTCTCAGTATCAGCATCGCGGAGCTCCTCGAGGTCCTCCTCAGCCTTCTTCCATCGGCGCTCGCTCTCTGAAGTCTCCTTGGCAAGCCTCTTGTTCTCCCTCTCTAGTTCTTCGATCTTGGCCTGTTGTCTGCGGTGGATTTCCGGCGCAGTGTCAGCCCCCTCTGGGCTGAGTATTGGTGGAGATAGTGGCCCAGGGCCCGCGCCTTGTCGGAACGAGGAGGAGCGCATTTTCGATTGCACAGATAGAGAGGGCTGTCTGGCCTTGTGGCCCCCGGCAGGAGGAGGAGAGCCTGCGTCATCGATGGCCTTGGAGGTGTCCTCCTCTGGGGATGCACTCTTGTCATCCTCTGTCGCTTTCGTGGGTTCTACATCTGGGCTTTCTGCTGGTGCGGCCTCGGCTTTGTCCTTTGGTTCCTCTGCAGCGGCTTCTTGCTTCTTCGCTGATGCTCCTTCCTTCTTTCCCTTCTGCTTCTTCAGCTGTTCGACCTATTCACCACCCCGAATTAGCACATCTCATTCCCAACTCCTGCGCACCGTACGCGCCCATTGAGCACCTACTCTCTTCCTTGCAGCCGCCAGCTTCTCCGCCTTAGCTTTTGCCTCTGCATCAGCCATAATATATCAATTTGTCTGAATGAATACCACGTCGTGGACAATCGCAGTTCGTTGACGTCTCGAGTTCCAATCAGGACACCTCGACACCCGCGGCGCTAGTCGTCACACCTCCCGCACGCGCCCGCCTGAACCGCCCAAGCTCCCGCACCCCTGCCAGCCACTGACCGCGGGACTCGAGCAACCAGCCACCCCGGCAACGACCCCAACTGATCTGGCGCTCAACCCGCTCAACCCCGCCTTCCGTCCCAATTGCACCACCACCAAACATCTACCCAAAAATACACCACACACGCACGCAACCGCGATAAAAAAGTACACCTTCCTCGCCCCGGCCGGAGCTCATCATGAAATAGCATAAACACCTGCGACTCCCATCTCCCAGTTCGCACGCACTATAGCATACACGCCCGTCATGACATCACCCCCTCACCCCGCTCCCCCACCGCTCTCCCTCCATCTGGCGGACACAGCCCTGAAGCCGCTTCTTTCGACGGCCGCGCCACCTTCTCCTCAAGCTAAGAACCTCCGCGCCCTTACCACTGCTGCATTGAGTGCGCATACGTCCGCTTCGAGGCTGGGGTTGGGGTACCCGGTGCATATCCTCGTTGAGACAAAGGATGGTGGACCGGTGGCGATGCATGCGTTCCTCGACCCGGAGGCGAGGCGAGGGGATGCGCTGAAGAATACAGGGTTGCTGGATGTACATTCCGTAGGGGAGGAAGAGCCGCGGTTGCGGAGCTCGAGAGGGAGCCCCGAGGCAGCTGGGGAGGAGAGAGGGGAGGGTGGGGAGTATAGCAACGGACAGACACACGAACAAGGGCACGCGGGATTAACGAACGGGGTTGCGGCGATACAGATTGGTGACCCAGCACCTGGGGGCTCTGAAGAGGCAGAGGAAAGCGGGCCACCATTGGCACCGATGCTGGTCGCAACTGTGATTGCGGAGTCACATAGCCGGATGAGCGAAGCGCGTAGGGCGGTGAGGCGACTGGAAGGTATGGGGAGAGGGTTCCAGGAGCAGTGGGTTCGAGAACGGGAGGACGAGGAGAAGAGCGAGACTACGTTGGGCGACGGCGAGGTCGAGGGGACGGTCACAGCGGGGGAAAGCGCGCAGGGCAGCTAAGACCACGACGAAATGCGAACGATAAAAGAAGCGACGACGGATCTAATATAAAAGGAGCAGGTTGCATATGTGGGGAAAAAGGCTGAAAATAGGCGGGAAAATACAGCACCGACTTGAGCCACGGCGCATCACGACCAACATCTTGTGCTAGCGCGCAAAGCGGTGCCTAGCTTTTCTTTGCTCTCGGCATTAAAATCACTCCTTGCGAGGTCGCAGGATGGGAGGCGTTCCAAAAATTCATCTCCTGGCTCGGTACATATTTAGGGCTTGGAGCATACCGTTATGCTCTTGACTACGAGTTGAGTATCTGTACATAGCAAAAAGCGTGCATATAAGCTGTCTAATGAAGACTGCTTAATTACTCTAAACCAATATTGCCATATTAAATGTTCTTACAGAAACGTATCGCATATAAAAATTAACATGAGGGAATGATTCAACACAATTCATTAGTCGTATCAGCTACTATTTGATTATACTCCATACCGGTACAGTACAATACTCTGACCGCAACTATAAGCAGCGCAGCCTGTTCCCGGGCTCCAAGGCACAATCCCTCTTGAGAACTTTTCGCCGCACACTGCTTTAGGCGCGCTCAGAGTAACCATCGATCCGCTTTTGGCCCTTGTCCGCCCCGTTGTACGCCGTTGCCAGCCCAGCCTATATATCCCCGTTGTTATTGAGTCGCAGTTTCGAAAGTAAATGACTCATCCTCAAAGAGGATATTACTCAAATCGTCACCAGTACCGCCATGAAACCCAGTATCTGGCAGGACGAAGCTAGGCGTCGGCGATTTTGACTGCGACTGTGACCTCTCCTCTGCCGTAAGCTTCTCCAGCTCCTGCTTCGCAACCACGTACTCGGTCTGCAGCGACTCGTAGGACTCTGACAGATCGCGGTACTTCCACTCGAGCTCCTGCAGCCGGGCTTCTACCTCTTTGACGTGTTTCTCTTTGCGGTTGCGGAAGGCGCGCTGCGAGGCGCGGTTCTGTGCTCTCCGGCGCTGTTGAGTGTTCGTCAGCCTGCATTCCGTATAGCTAGTCTTCAGCGAGAACCTACGGAATGTATTTGTGAGGTAGCTGGGTTGCTGCCTGCGGCAGGTGTGGCGCGCTTGGTGCGGAGATCCACGTCGTCGTACAGGTCCTCAATTTTCAGCTCGATGGTAGCAGCGAGTTGGGAAGCGTGGTACATTTCTGGCGTTTCGTACTGGTAAAGATATGGCTGGAATTGGTCATATTGAGTGAGGTTATTGTATTCTTTGGGTTCCTACAGTAGCTCGTTAACCTCAACGCGCTCGTAGGAGAGTGGTTTTAGAAAGGTGCTCTCACTTGCGGAATCTCCGGCGATCCAATGCTTGATGCCCCCGACGCGCTGTCATAGAAGCCAACGTGACTTGAATCGACGACGGAGTATGAGTAATCCTCCCCTTGAAGGGGATTTGTGTAGTATGCTCCACCCGACATGGAGATATTCGTATGTAATCGACAGTAGCGTATTATTTAAAGCTGTTTAGGGCTGTTTGAGCTGTCGAAAGTCAGTATGCGCTTGAGTCCACATTTGAGAGTATGCCTGCATAGTTCTCTGTTATAACTCTTCACTCACTTGTTACTAGATATGAAGTTCCTACCAGAATATGCTTTGTATGTGATGACAAGTTGAGGCGCAAAATCTGACATAGCTGATAAATATCGGGACCAGCACTTATAGATATTCTCAACGACGGTGCCGTGCATGGCACCATGGACCAGTAATATCCTACCAGCCTTCTAACGCATGCAGTGTTATTTCCATGTGTAGGCTGCATCTGCCCCGGTATATCCGATCCTAGCTCATTGAAAGAGCGGAGGGCAGTGCCACGATCTAAACCTTGAGGTACAATGTGGAATACAACTTGCAAGTACTGGAGTATCTTGATATCCCATTCCCCGGCGAGTTACGAGAAAGGTGAGAGGGCCGATGGTTTCCCGGGTACGGTCCGGGGTATTCGATAGGCTATTTGTCTCAGCACAGACTATCTCACGGGATCTCAAGCCCACATCCCGAAGTCGGCGTGTGTTTATAAAATCCAGGGGATCCATTCGAAGTCAGCGCGGATTGCCTCCGCTACACCATGAAAAGTGAAAATGAGCGTCGAGAACTAATCAGGTATTGCTCAGATACCACCATACCATACCGGTCAGTATTCTCCACGAATCAAACCCCGTGGGGTCATAGATTGTATGTAACATGTCAGAACATATAAAACCATAGGAACCACTCTACTCGTTAGCAGGCACTCGGCGGTTTAGTTGCATACAGCATAGCCCGAGTAGATGCTGTCGGATTTCTTGCCACGGGGCTGTGGACGCACGTTGTGAGGGAGTCCCCACGATGTGGCACGGCAAGGCTTGTGAGCCAGTGCTCAACCCGACATACCTCAAGAGGCTAGGATATTGTCGAAAGGGGATGTGTACTCCCACGAGTACATGCAAGGAGGCCGGGAATGCATAGTCCATGCAGTGGAAGAGAATATTGACCCATGCCTTTCCGCTCTTTCGTTTTCCACGCCTGCCACTTTACTGCTTACTTAACTGCACCTCACAGTTTAGTATGTGCTGACATTTACAGGCCTTGGTGATGCGCTGGCTGACTGTTCGTGTTGGGTGGAGACAGCGATTATGCACTGCCCAATAGCTAATCCGCTCGACCAGGAGCATGGTTTGCGGCGTGCCTTTGACATATCTCAGAAATAGATGGCCGCATGCCCGACCGCCAGATAAACATTCCTGTCTTCCGTCGTCATACTGCTCCTTGGCTGCTCAAAGCCGGGTCTCTCCTATTCCCCTCTCCCCCATAACGAATTCAAGCTGACATTGAAGAATGGCTGTATTCCCGCGGAGACGGGGCTGAACTGAGCGCATTCATAGGAACGAGCGCATTCATAGGAACCTTTTGGTGTATTTCACACAGCTGGCTGGAGACGGCTGGCTGTAGACGGCTGGCCGGAGAGCAGTGGCAAAACGCACAGGCAGCACCGGCGGCCGCGTGAAGAGATGGATTCGGAAGGTCTCATCCCATATCCTGCCGTTTCAAAGATGGGTACCGCTGTCGCGCACGCCGTGAGTGGAGGAAAGTTGCGGCCGTCTTTTGCGTGATTGCATAGGACGGACGGAAGTTGGTGGGGGTGGGGTCCAGACTGTAGTATAGTACGTACAGTAAGCAGAGCTAACACCGACAACATAACTGTCAGTAATTTGATAAGCAAGCCAAGTATACCAAGGAAGCCTCGTTGCAGACTTGTGTAGGTCGGCCTTTGATGCCCCCAATCATTGCACGCCGTCTTCCGCCTTCAAAGCAAGATATGACGGTATCAGTAATCATGAGAAATCAACACTGACATGAAAGTTGTGTAATGTAGCGTTCACTTTAAAAGTGAACGCTACATTACACCCAAAGAGCCGATAAGCACACAAAACCCTCTCCCCCAAAAAGCAAGATGTTGTGTTTTCGCACATAGGGTTCTTTCGGAGTTCTTTCGTGATATCCTATCATGCAGAGATCAACGGATCGGGCAAGTACTACAGTGCTCTTCTTCCCAAGATTTTGGACCCCCATAGACTTAACCGGCACATATCCTGTGCTAGAGCTCACTAGATGAAAGAACGGAATAAGCTTCCGCTGTCGTGCATTCGTATCTTAAGACCTGCAGTAGGCCACTTGTTGTCAGCAATTTAGGAAGAACCTCAACTCCGGGAACGGTGAGCAACCCTGCCCACCGGTGCAACAACCCCGCGGGCTAAGCATGGCAGGCAGACCGTGGACCTATCGCCTGAGCTTTCCCGCTGCAAGCTATTGTCTTCAAACCCAATGATTCCCAATATTTGGTGATTTTCTGAATACCATATCATGATTTTGAAAGCCCAAAATTTAATTCAATATAAAGATTGGTTATAATAATTTCGATACGTGAAAATTACGAGATACTCTGTGAGCTGTGTAGTCATTCGCTGTAAGGTATGCATAAATCTGCCTATATTTGAATAAAACTTTATCACTACGATCGCCGTTGCTCCAGGGTCCAGCACCGTTTTGATGTGACGATATGGAAACTGGATTGCTGACTGGGCCCCAACCGTGGAGCCAATACGTTTATATGGACTCCGTCTTTCCGCGGCCTCCAAGCTGGCCAACTTTATGCCCTTAGCTCATCCCTGTGCCTGTGAGAGTTCTCGTATCACAGTCTTATTGCGGTGCTGACATCTCGGTGCCATTATGCTCCCCAACTAAAGTATATATATTAGCTCTAGCCAATCACGGCCATACCACCTGATGGCTGCACAATGCAGAGCACTCACCGTCTAACGCCACCAAGAACCTACTGACGCAGTTATATGCAGCCACCTATCACACGTGGAAGTTTAGCGCGGCTCCCTCAATCGGAACTCCATGTTTCATCTTGGAGATCAGGGCTTGAACATACCGTTGCAGTGATCTCCACAACCTCTTGTTCCGAGAATACATTCTTCACTTCTGCAAAGACTTCCTCGGAGACCTGCACATTCCTCGTCATGGCATCCGTGTAACGAATAACAGCCCACTGCTTGTCAGTGAACCCCTCCCGCTTAGTTGCTCCTGCAACATCAGGGTTTCCCAAGCTCTTCATCCCCTCCTCGCTGACCCCACCCTTCTTAGCCAATGGTGCATGGCTGAGCCATTCATATGCTGCGCCGTTGAGCACGGCAACTCGGCATATGGCAATCTCGCGGATATCATCTGGCAAGCTAGTCTTGGTTCTGATGGCACCGAGGAAGCCGTTCCAGCCATCTGCGACGTTGGGCGAGCGAAACAAGGTAAGATCCAATGGCTGGAGAGGGCGAGGGTCCCGACGGGCAGCTATGCGGTCATAGATAGCTGCAGACTCTTCATCGAGACCTTCTTTGCTGTTTGGGGCATATGGTAGACGCATGGTGGGGTAGTGGTAATGGGAATGTGCCTGAAGTGATATGTGGTGACGCGCGTGGTTTATGTTTGATCCGGAAACTTAGATGGAACAGTATTTCCGAAGATGAAGATTTCAAACAAGGACTCCAAGTTTTTAAAAACGAGAAGGTATTTGGATTTGGAGTTTGGCCCTTGAGTAATTAGAGATGTTTACCGAGTGTCGGAAGAGGCGGGGTTGCGGGGTGGTCTAGTTCTAGTATCGGCAACGAAAGGCGGCTATATATATAAGCGCTTCTTGCACCATGACTCCATTTCTTGAAGCTTGTAGTATTAGTCGCCAACATACACTGGCTTCCTAGTGAAGAGCACTCGGGTTAATTCTGAAGCTGAGTAATCGTCGAATTTAAGCACTGTCGCTGTCTTGTTACAACAGTTGCCTTTTCCCCGCCCGCCGGCGCATCATGGATCCCCCCATCATTGGCACTAAGAACCCGATCTTCTGTCACATTTCAATGGGCAGGGTCCACGGAGCTTAGACAATTTAGACGGGCCACGATGACCAAACCGATGGCAATGGAAGCCGCACAGATCCAAGGGCATATCACTGGGAACATATGCGCGGAAAACAAGTAGACTAAGTAGCATACACAACCTGAAAGGCTACTACCAGCTCCTTCTATGTGGAACGTAACGCCAAAAACAGGAAAAAATGCAGCAGTACATACACATGTTGTTAACAACGAGGTCGCTCCGCTCCCCGTCCCCAGATACCCCCCATCGTTCACCCTATCTATCCCAAACCAGTCACCATATTAACCCTATTCGCGGAGGATGCGTGCATTGGCATGGTTTGGCTAATTGGCACTCCGCTATGTCGTCTTCGGAAACTGGACTCCTTAACAAGTGGCGTCCAAAGTGGCCTTGGAGTTCATGAGGAGGGCAACAATAAGACCGTAAAGACCTGGGAAACGTCGTTAGACTCTATTTCTTGAACAATCTTGGGGGAACATACCTAAAACTTCGGCGAAAATGAGGATAAGAATCATTCCCACGAAGAGCCTTGGCTGCTGTGCAGTTCCACGAACACCAGCATCTCCAACAATACCAATCGCAAAGCCGGCCGCAAGGCCAGACAGACCAACACTAAGACCGGCACCAAGCTGGATAAACCCGGTGAACAGGGGCATTTGCTGAACGAGTCCATCCGAGATCAGGACGGAGACGACCAGGCCGTAGATACCAATGATACCAGCCATAATGACAGGCACAATGTCTATTCTCGTAATTAGCATCTAGTCGCCATTTTTCGATGAAGATGTTGGCATACTCTTGACGATCAGATCTGGGCGGAGGACACCCATGGCGGAAATTCCAACGCCGGACTTTGCGGTTCCGTACGCTGCGCCAAAGCAGGTGAACACGATGGCGGATGTGCAGCCCATCGCTCCGAAGAACGGCTATATAATAGATTAGTCTCGAAGGCCCTTCAAGTTGGTGATGGAAACTCGGCGGTTGCCAGCTTGGCAATCTCGTAACAGGGTTGAGGAGTATCGAAGAGCGCGTTGCAACTCACAGCGTAGACGGGGCTGTAGAGAACACATCGTTAGCAATTTGACTCATATATAGATGACGGAGAACCATCACGGAGATGAATATAGGATGGCGAAGACAGTCGCGGATCGGAGGTAGTTGGTCCTTCGTAAACAAGCTTTCGATGTACGTACCAAAGTTCAGTGGCCATTTCGACGGTTTATGAGGATATCCTTTGGATCTTTGGTTGCCAAAAAGGTCAATGGAGCTCAAGATGAAAGGAATGCGGGTATGCGATGGCTTCGATTGAGCTGTAGCTGGCTATCTCTGTCGTGACGATGTTCCAGGAGGTGGTCGTTTCTCTCAAGCTCCACCTGCTTACCTACTCGCGGCTCGGTTGGTTAAACGACACTAATGTCGATTTGGGATTAGCGCCACTGTATCGATTTGAAGGTTGGAAAAATAAATTCACTGCCCCCAAACCACAACTACAACCTCAAAAGTTTTTTTCAAAGCACACAGGGCGAGCCAACGCAAGGAACCCTGCAAGCTCACTTCAAATTCGACATCTCACGAATTACCATCAACCCACCCACAACATGTCTGACGAGCAGAACTCTGGTGCCGGTAAGTTCCCTACGTAACATGCTTTTTCATCCCCGCAAAATCTAACATCACTCCCAGCTTGGCCCGTCGCCGACACGGCCCTCACCCAAGAGATCCTCGACATTGTCCAGCAGGCCAGCCACCACCGTCAGCTGAAGAAGGGTGCCAACGAGTCTACCAAGACCCTCAACCGTGGTATCTCCGAGATCATCATCCTCGCGGCCGACACCGCCCCTCTCGCCATCCTCCTCCACCTTCCCCTCCTCTGCGAGGACAAGAACGTGCCATATGTCTACGTTCCCTCCAAGACCGCGCTCGGCCGCGCCTGCGGTGTCTCCCGCGCCGTCATCGCGACCAGCATCACCACCAACGAGGCGTCTGATCTCATGAACCAGATCCGCGCTCTCAAGGACAAGGTCGAGAGATTGATGATCTAAGACATCGCCTGTGGACGGGTGTAATACGGAGTCTTTCTGAAATTTCTGTCGCTGGAATGCGACTGGGGTTTGGGCTTTCGGACAGGGCGTGGGATTTTTTTTCGGATGATTTGTACAATCTGCTGACAATCGATGCGATCATTGGTGGTGTGCAGATGAATGCAAAAAGAAATCTCAGATCACTCAAAAATATGTTCAATTCCCGTTATCACTTGTGAATGAGATTCCTAGTGACACAGGAAGAACTATTGTGTGAATTTCTATGTGACATGTTGACTTAACTATTACTCACAGGTACAGCATTAATCAACAGATCAGATGAAAGTTTGGTTCAATTTCTTAACGACACCCATGCAAGCATTATTAGTATATACCTCGGTGGCGCCAAATCTCAGGCCGCTCTCACCAGCCAGAGAAATCACCGAACGCCAGGTATGTACCACCAGTATCCTTCCAATCATTGAACATCCCACCATCCCAGCCAGGCTCCAGCCCAACACATACTCCTCCCTAGTATCTAACGTGAAAAAGAAAAGCAAAAAAAAACAAACGCAACAGTGGTATCGGGTACAGAGTGTGGCGGACCGTTGCCATCGGTCCGAAACGCCTGACCCCAAAAAAAAAACAAAATCATCATAAATCACATGTTCGAATACAGCCCCCTCGAGGAGCTTAAATCTCCATCTCCGCAGCGACCTCCTCACTAACGCCGCGTACAGGCGCCTTCAGGTCCTGGTCCTCGTCCTCATCGTCTGCTTCGTCATCATAGTCATCGGAGAAGACATCAAGGTCTGATATAAAGTCATCATCATCGTTGTTCAAGTCGAACTCTTCGTCCACCATCCAGTCCTTGCGCTCAATGTCGTCGTCGTCTGGCTGGCCCGTTGCACTGTCGGCCTTGTCGCCAAGCCAGTACCGAGCACGCTTGTTCGCCCCGCTCTCCCTACTCACGCCACTGGCGCTGCGTTTTGCAAAGCCGAGTCTGGGGCTGTGAGTCATGATGGGGATGCCACGGACATAGATGTAGGCAACGCGCTTTCGGGCCTTGTTGAAGAAGAGATAGTGAATGCTCCAGATGGAGCCTTCTTCGCCGTCCCACTCGGATTCCTCGGGGGACCAGCAGTAGACGGAGCACTCCTTGAGAGTCATCTCCTTGTCAATGACAGTCCACATGCGGGGTCCCCAAGCCTGGCTGGCCGGCGCCGCAGATGCTCCTTTGGGCGGCGGTGGGAGTTCAAGGGATGCGCTGGGGCTCGGCCTCAGGTTATACATTGTTGAATCGATGTTGTTCATGACTGCCTTCAGACTTCGCTCCCGCCTGAAGTCAGTTGGTCGCAGGATATGAGAGAAGTCATAGTCGGGGTGGCTGGCATTCAACGTGGCGATCAGGTATGCGAAAGTCCGACGACTTGATATCTGGCTCAGGGGCCCGAATGGACTTGACCTACTCAGATCGAGCGATGCCGGCGCAGATGATTGTGGGGGGGACAGCGAGGCTGACAGTCGAAGAAGAGATTTGTACTGCGACTCCAATGAGTTTTCGATATTTCGATACAGCTTCTTGTCGGAACCAGCAGCCTTTGTGGTGTACAGATCACAACCGCCTACGACGTGGCAATCGGGGGTGTTGAAGTTCAACGCGCTGGTGACGTCGTCAAAGTCGCGAAGCGGGAGGAACTAAGAGGTGTTGTGTTAGTACCCCAGGCTTGACGTGTCGTGAAGGTGAGGGGGAAGTGAAACCTACCTTCATTTTTGCTACTTATACTCAGTGCGCCTTATGGTATGGCATATGATGTCGTCGTTGTAACCCGGGGGTTCAGTGTCGGATCAACGCGCAGTCGGTCTCGGGGTCCCGCAAGTCGCGCGATAAGAACAGACACCGGAGAGAGACGATAGCGGGGTTCGGCTTCTATGGACAACCCCTGAGGCTTTGAGTGATTTGCGGGCGACAGCAGGTCGTCTTAAGTCGTAGGACGACAGTGACGGTTGTAAAGCAGGGCTGATCTGAGGCCTGTTGTAACTGATGACGAACGGCTGCTTTCAACCTGAGCTGGGTGCACAGGCGGAATCAGAGTGTAATCGGCCAGACGATAAACGTCTAGCAGGCAATGGAAGTGGGCAATTGCTGGAATGACATGTTATAGGGAGGCCGTTGCGATGTTTGTACAGGTTGATTAACGCGTCCTGCGGGGTTGTATGATATAGTATTCAAGGATAGACAACTAGGCGTCACGACCACGACCGGATTCGGGTGGATGCCGTCTATCGGCAAAGGATGATAAGCCAAATCACGTGCAATTGCTTGGATCTTGGCCAACGAATCAAACCGTGGCTCCTGGCACGTCTTGGAAGGCGTTCGTGTCATTGTTCATAAAGTTGAGCGGCTAGCCCGTACATTTTCATTCCTCAGCATAGAAAACTATGGATTATGACAAAGAGAAAGGGATGGGTTGTCAGCCCCTTTTATTATGCAAGCACCGCGCCTTTTTAACTCCTGCCATTGCACACGTGAATAGATGAATGACCAAGTACGATGTAACACCCTGTCCCATGCCCATCTATCCCCTCAACCCTTCGCCCCTTCTCACATCAAGCCAGCATTTTTCAGCCCGTTGCTTATCTGTTCCTCTGCCTAAGACACAAGACCGTTGTCAGCGCACGCAAATAAACAACAATATTTATTTTGTGTAGATACAGTCTCGTGCGCCCAGTGTCCCAAACGCCTTTGCCAATGCAAATCTATGTTTTGCTACATGATCTTCGTGATTTCCTCCTCAACCTGAAGGGGGGAATGAAATCAGCCGCATGGATCAGGGTGGCTGATATGGGGAGGGAGTGGGGTAGAGGTAGCTGAGGGCGATGGGGTTATGAGAAGTATTATGCTGGACTCACCTCCATTTCTTCCAAGCTGTCCTGCTGTCCTATCGTCCTTAAGACGTTCTTTTTACTGCTCTCCTGCATCTCCCCAGCCAATAACAGCTCGTCCAGTATGAAGTATGCCTTTTGGAAGTTGAAGATGATATCGAGTTCGCAGACGTTCCCGTAGTACTTGTCCATCTGCTCGACGTATCTGTGCACGATCTCGAGGGTGATGAGCTCGTTGTCTGTCGAAGCGCAGCCAGCGATGAAGAAGAGCGAAGCGTAGCGACGGTACACGATCTTCGAGTCTGTATAGGAGTCAGCCAGCAGTTCAAGATGCTACCAGATGAGTGGTATGGGTATGGCATGACCTTTATATTCGAGAAAGTTGCACATGCGCGTGCGCCGTGCCAGGACTAGCTGCGAGACATCCTTGATAATCTTTGCCTTCTCTTTCGGTGACAGTGTCGTGAACCATTTGGCAAGACGCTATGAGCGTCAGTATATGAGTTTGGTGGGACTGTGAAGGGGGGGCACATACGACTTTACCCTGCCTTGAGAGCAGGATGAGGTAACTATTCGAGGAGGGACCGTCAGCCACGATGTCTTGGGGCCACCAGGGGCGCGTCAGGCAGTTGGGAATGGACAGTTTGCTCACCTGATAGCCATCAGCGCATCAAAGCCGCAGAGCCAGCTCTGTCTCTGATGATATAATCGGCGCGGGGGGGGGGTAAATGTAGGTGTTTTCGTCGAGATCGGAGCTATTAAGCACGCACGCACACACTATCTCGATGGTATTATTGTTGCGGCTGCACCTTGCTAACAACCTCGAGTTGTCGTAGTGTGGGGGCAGTTGGGGGAATTGGCGGGAGCGGTCGAAGCGGTCAAATTAGGTAAGTTCTCGCTGTAAATCGGGGCCGGGGAAATGGTCCTCTACCGGCGGGAAGTGGGTGAGAAAAGCAAAAGCAAAATTGATCCCCAAGTCCGATCAACAAAACAACAACGGGATGCCATTTTATTCGAATTTACTTACTGCGCTTCATTGCTAGCCTTTTGGAACGACCCCTCGACTTTATACCTCACTTCTCACATCACCATAGACTATTGCAGGCTTATGCGAAGGGCTTCCCGATTTCACTTCTGATAACGAACTCCGCCCCTCATATAGAGTACCTCGGACCCTTTAGGGACGGGAATCGTTGACGACACCAGAATTTTGCGGGATAACCAAGAAAATCGCTCTGGTACCTTCATACGCCATTCGCCCTGTCTGGAGTCGCTAGCAGAAGGCATAAGCAATCAGCAGAATTGCGACATCTCCGTCTCTATCCTCATAATACTGGTCTTTGTCGGATTACAAATTCATCATCATGACAAGGCTGATCCTTTCCACCTCGTAAGGCTGCCAATCCACCGCAAAGACCCTGAACTTTTTGCGCGACTTTCGTGTTACCTTATTTGACCTAGGCTAATACACTATGCTTATAGCAATATTATGAATGGAGTCTCCTCCATTATTCGCAGAAATGGAGGGGAAAAGTCGAACCAGGAGCTGGTAAACTCGCTACGCGCGAACTTCGCCGCCGCCCAGCAGGATTACTCCCCTCCGCTCTCGGCTTCTCCAACCCCGCCAGTCGATGGCGTGCAGGAGACGAAAGGCCCATCGCGACCGGCGACTTCGATCTGGACGACGCGAGACCATGGCGATTTATACATACCCACAATCGACTGGGCGCTGTCCGGGCTGGCCGAGGAGAGGAGCCAGTATGATATCACGGTCAAATTATTCTTCTTGCCCAAGGCATCCCTGGAGGAGCGGGAGCAGATTACCAAGGATGCGGTCGACCTGGTCTTGAAGGAATTGGGCGTCGATACCATTGACCTATTGATTGTTTCGTTCTACGGAATGTCCTTTGACGGCGACTGCGAGTACGCTGCCGACCAGAAGAACTCGGAGCAAGGCAACGATGCCGAGGAGTTGGCGACCTGGCCGACAATGGAGGCTCTTCACGAGCGAGGGGTTGTGAAGAAGCTGGGCCTTGCCGAGTTTGGCAGCGAGAAACTGGCCAAGTTCATGTCGAAAGTCAAGGTTCGGCCTGTCGTGGACCAAATCAACGTCCGAGACTGCTGCAACGTCCCGCCACCCCTCATCCAATTGGCGAAGCAGGAGAAACTCGAGCTTTTGACCCACAACGACTGCAGCGAGATCTTACCGAGCGGAACACTGCGAGAGTTGCTTGGACAGGGTCCAAATGGCGCAGGTGTCATTTCAGAGTTGAAGCGTTCTGCAGACGGTAGCACGAGCGAGATTACACCCAAATGGGTTGCGAAGTACACCGCGGTGGTGCGCGACAGGGGTGTGGTCGAGAACAAGGGGTATTTCGCCGCAGCAGAGCTGGCTGAATGAGCAGTACATATAAAGATGGTTTTTGGAGGTAACTTTGCATTGGGGTTACTGGTACGGGTCAACCCACGGCGTTTTGGCATATGGTATAACGACGCACATATTATCTTGGAGAGCGCACAGATACGGCGGTAGCGATGGTGGGAAAGTGGAATAGATTATAGCCTTGCGTTGATTGCGTTTATATGAATAACCCGGCTTCTGCCATGATGCATGTCTATTTTCGCTGTCTGATTTTTGTATGATTTCTTTCTTTCTAGCCCAGCATACTCCTCTTCCTACCCCGCATCCGCACATCCTCCAGCTTCTTCAGTGTTACTTTAGCCCCCTTGAAGCTCTCTCCGTACGCCCTCAGCACCTCCCCAAAGAGCGCCTCGGTGCCAGGATGTGTACTTCCAAACGCTCTCTCCAGGACGTATAGATCCACAGCCCGGTCTTCATCCTGTGTGCTCTGGCTCGCCAGTCCGAAATCAATCAGCACAATCTCCCCCTCTAGATCATCTTCCACGCGGCCATTCGCCTCTCCCGTCGTCGGCTTGAGCATCAAGTTACTGGTCGTTAAGTCCCCGTGCACCACGCCTATAGAGTGCATCGTTCCCACCGCCGTCCCCACCATCGTCATCAACCTCAGCACCTTCTCCTGCCCCTCCTTATCATCGAGTGTCTTCCCCTCCGCCTTCCTCCTCTTCAACCACTGATTTAGCGCCACGCGCACCACCTCCCCCTCCACCCACTCCATCGCTATCCACCCTCCCTTCAGGTCGGCATCGAGCGCATAGACCGCGGGCACGGGGACGCCGTCGCGGCGGCATTTGGCGAGGACGCGGGCCTCGCTGAGGATGCGGTGTTTGGTGAGGCGGGCGTCGAGGATTGGGTGGCGGTAGGGTTTTGCGGGGCGGTGTTTGAGGGCACACGGGAGGGTGGGGAGGAGGTACGTGGATTTGTAGAGGAGGGCTTCGGCGCCTTGGGTGATGAGTTGTGGCGGGGTCGAGGAGGGGTGGGTCAGGATTGTGGGGAGGGGGATGATGGGTTCAGAGGCGGCGGATGCGGGAAGGGCGTCTGGGATCGCCATGGCGGGCGGTAG
The DNA here is from genome assembly GCA_030180035.1 of Pseudogymnoascus sp. SDFLT0511. NCBI lineage: Eukaryota > Fungi > Ascomycota > Leotiomycetes > Thelebolales > Thelebolaceae > Pseudogymnoascus > Pseudogymnoascus sp. SDFLT0511. The sequence goes on along the minus strand of JASCQD010000009.1, from coordinate 2,004,480 downwards.
AGAGGTGGTGGTTGTGTGTTTGTGGCCGAATTCGTGGAGGGTTCGAGGTTTGTCAAGCTGGAAATGGAAATGTTGTTCTGGTGGTGGGATGGATGACAGACGTGGGGTCGGTTGATCCCGCTTTTAAGCCTCGTAGCCTCGCCATCGATGGGTTTACAGATTTACAGATTTACAGTACAGTACATAAAAGCAGGGTACATGTCACTTTTCGACGGTACCACAACGATCGTATGCAGCGGATGATATGCAGGTCTGAACCCGTGAAAACCGTGGCGCTTTAATTGTTGAAATCAGTTATTTCCTTCAGGATGCATAAAAGGACAAAAGTGGCACGGTAATGAGTACTTTATTGGCGCCGGCCAACACATGATGCCCAATTCCGTTTGGGCAATCTGTGAAGCAATCACTTAACGTTAATGCACCGCCTGCACCAATCTCCACGTCTACTATGTACAGGCAGGGGTATCACCGTCCACCAAAACCAATCACCCTCACCTTTACATCGCCACCGTTACGAATGAACTTTGTTGGCCTCACCACACAAATCCGCCAATTCAACACTTCAATATTCACTCGTCTCTCGTCCATACTCACTCTCGATTTATTCCGCGAGTACTGGCCCCCCGTCCGGCCATGACAATGCCGTTAGAATAACACCAACACAACACCCAACTTCAACGGCGGTCTGAACACATCCATGGCTTCCAGCGACCTTCCCCTTACCGCCCTCACCCTCATCCTCGCGGCCCTCGCCCTCTCCATCCTCGTCATCGCGCAGACAACCACCTCCTACACCTCCGCCTACCTCTCCGCGCCCCTCGAGCTCCCCACCTTCCTCGACGCCGCCGACTTCTCCATCCAGGAAAACGAGTCCTACGACCGCGACATCGCGCGCGTCCCGCGCCTCGAAGACAAGATCCGCCTCAACCGGATCCTGCGCGAGATCCAGAAATGCGGTGACGACTTGCGCGAGGACCTCAACCGGCTCCTCATCGGCGAGTCTGGGACGCGGCTACGCGCGAGCGCGCGTCTACTATGGGCCTCGAACAGGCTACAGCTAGAGCAGCGCGTGAGGCGGCTTGATCTGCTGCGCACGCGCTTTCTGGTGTTATATATGGGGCTGCTTGCTGCGGGGTCGGTGGTGCCTGATAAGCCTGTCGTGGAGAAGTCGCCGGAGAGGAGCACGCCGAAGATGGCGATGAGGCCACATCTACATCATGCGATTACGGAGGGGATTTTGCGGAAGCCACCGCTGAGGAGGCTGACAACGCAGGCGATGGGGCATAGTAATACTCATGTTGGAGGGGCGCAGAAGGTGGGGTGGGCGAGTGTAGTGAATGAGCTGCAGAAGAGCCCGCTGATGCATAAGAGGCATGCGAGTATCGATGCTGCGATGGCGAATCCGCCTTGAGTGGGCTGCATGAGGAACTGATCTAATGGCGTTTAAGGGATGTTTTTCCGGGGAGGAGATCCAGGAGCAGAGACCAGGAGTTAAATTCACCATACCACCCGATTCGGGGACGCATGGGAAAATTAGTGCCCATTACCACGCAAGGACGACGACACTGACCACAAGCAGTGGAAACTACGAGATATATGAAGACTTTCGGCATTTCCAGCATTTACAAGGGCGAAGAAAGGTTCGAGGTTACGTGTCCTTGTAATACGAGAACTGTCCACGGCATCACGGTGTACGAGATACCTTCATGATAGATGAGCAGATGAGAAGATGAGCAGAATAGTTTGGAGCATCCGGGCGGGGCCATGAGTGGCGATATATACCCATTTCCAAATATTTATGAACGAGCAGGCATGGTTAGATTCAATGTAGATAGAATCATTTATACTTAATTCAATCCATTTAAAGAAATATAAAGTAAATACTTATAAATGCCTTGCACCACAACACTGAACTAAAAGTAATCCCATAGTCTTTCTTCATATGAGTATATATCCATTTCTATATCACTTGGTAAATCTTGAAGCGTTGTCACATCCCCATCTCATCATCTATTCGTCAATTCCACTTTTAAGTTCCTTCTATACCAAAGAAGCTCTCTATATCCAACCCCCCACCTACCAATCACACCCCTTCGCCAGCAGCTCAGCCAACTCATACAGCGCCAGCGCATCCTCCTCATCAAACCCACTCAGCACAGCACAATCGACATCCAGCACCGCGACGACCTCTCCGTCCACCAACAGCGGCACAACAACCTCGCTCTTCGTCGCGCCGTCGCAGGCAATGTGGTTCGGGAACGCCTCAACGTTGTTGACGACCTGGATAGTCTTGTGCGTGGCCGCGTAGCCGCACACGCCGCGCGTAAAGGCGATGGTCTGGCAGGCGACTTGGCCGTGGAAGGGGCCAAGGATGAGCTGGTCGGGGGTGGTGCGGTCGAGGACGTAGAAGCCTGGTGGAGGTGTTAGTGGGGTTGTGAGGGAATGGGAAATGGGGGAGAGCGTACCGGTCCAGTTCACGTCGGAGAGAGGAGCGGGGAGGGATTTGTAGGCGTGCCAGAGGAGGGAGGAGGCATTTGCGAGGTTGCTGGTGGGAGATGGTGAGTTGGCTGTGATGGCGGGGTTGCGGGGGAAGTGCTTACCAGACCTGTGGAATTGTTAGGACTTGGGTTGGTGGCTGTGAGGGGAGGTCTGTCTTACCCAGTTCCTTTGTCCCTCCATGAGTCCCTTCATCTGCTCTAGAACCTGCTTGTAGGCATCTGCCCTCGAGACACCTTCCTTGAAGGTCGATGCTTCGGCGTGGGGTGCGGTGTGTTCTGCCTGGATGGAAACCGTCAGCCTCTAGCTCAGGCCTGCGGGATGGGTGACTTCCTTACCATTTTATCGAATACGGATATATTTCAAATGAAGAGAGAAGCGATATGTCGTATATATTACAATGTGCTGCGTGGTCTCTGTAGCTTTGCAATTCTGCAAGGCCAGCCACTCCCCCACCTCTAAGTTCCTTGCCTTATCGCCGATAAGGTGCCATTCCCAACACGATAAGTGAACGGGCTGTGACGAACGCCTCACTGCGCCATTTGACATGTGCTTCCCCTTAATTCGGATGGCAGCCACAGAATAAAGGTAGAAGGGTCCCCTGCTTTAATAATACATCTTTTCTAGAGACCAACAATTGCTTTGCAGAACTATTCCATTCCATTACTAAAGTTTAAACCCGCCGAAGATGTCTGGGGTTCCCTGTTCAGACTGTGTGAGCGGCACTTTGTCAGAGGGGACACCAACAGGAACAGAGACTATAATACATGGGCTACCGACATACGTTGCAGTTCCTGAGGGAGAGTCGAAGGGATTGCTTGTCTATATCCCTGACGCGTTTGGGTGGAAGTTCCCAAATAATCGTGTTCTAGCAGATCAGTATGCGAAGAAGGGCGGATTCACTGTTTATCTCCCCGAGTTCATGGATGGTAAGTAGCATATTATAGGGCAACATGGACAATACTCTGGCTAACAGCCTAGGTCACGGGTTGAGCGAAATGCTTCTTGATCATTTGAGTTTTATCACATCGCCGGCATCCTGGTATACAACGATTTTTGAAAAGCCAATCTACATACTACAGGCCATACAGCATATGGTCCCATTTGCGATTCGTTGCAGAGAGTCAGTGGCAAAGCCAAGGGTCTTCGACTTTGTAAGAGCACTGAGAACCTCGCCAGATACTGCAAATCTCAAAATTGGCGCTGTCGGATTCTGCTGGGGCGGACTGTATGCGATTAAGCTGGCACAGGATACGCCGTCTTCTCGTGTTCACCGACATGGATCCGAAGCTGGGGGAGTCCAGCCGCTGATAGATGCAGCCTTCACCGCCCATCCGAGCATGGTGAAGGTTCCAACTGATATCGTTGGAGTTACGGTCCCACTATCCATAGCTGTTGGGGATGTTGACTTCGTAATGAAATTGCCCGATGTCCAAAAATCGAAGAGCATATTGGAGAAGAAAAGCGACAACCATGAAGTCGTCATATACCCCGGGGCTAAACATGGATTCGCTGTGAGAGGGGACCCAAAGGATCCCAAGCAAAAGGAGTTTGCAGACCAAGCAGAGGAGCAAGCAATCGCGTGGTTCTCGAAATGGTTTTCTTAATTAAGCATTATTTTCCGGCCTATATAGACTAGGATTCCGGCATCTGAATATTGGCATCGTTTCACTTCAATTGTTAGAACAATGAAAGGTCAGCACATTGCGCATTATTTGCATAGCCACACCCGCCACCAACGGAGACGTGGGCCTTCTCCGGAGTAATTCATAACACTTTTGGTCGGTGTTGGACCGACCTGCCTCGCCCTGCACCTTGATTTGGAACCGACGGCATTGTTAGACAGCCAGCACGCGCCAAAACAAAGGTTTATTTACCGGACTTTCTAGTTATCGCTGCCCGGCTCTTGTTGGAAATTGGAAAGGAATTATGTCCGAGCGGTTCCAAGCTGCAGAGTTCTTTATTTACAGGCACAAAATCAACTTTATCCGTAGCCGCGGATTCGATTTATGACGTAGTTTCAGCCTCGCAAAGGAATGCTGCACGTGAACTCGCAACGAGGCTGACCAACAAGCCAATCAAGGGCATACTTTGGCGCCGGCCTTAACCGCGCAGTCAACATCAGCCACTCACAACGTCGCACCGGTATCCAAGAATAAACATCAGACTGACTGAGTGTCATGACAGCGCCTACCAACAATCCGGCGGCCTGTCAGGGACCTACCTTTGGCGACAGGATGCATAGTTTGTGGATCACGGCACCACCACATGGCCAGACGTAGGTCGAGGAGTGGCGAGGTAGGATGAGTCTATCGGGAATGTCCCAACAGGTAACAGGCAGCCGATATGCTTGGTTTAATTTTGTTTTATTCCGTCTTCTTATTGTCTTCCAATGCCCCTTCATCTTTGATTTTGTTTCGGACTCTACATTCTTACTTTCTCTGTGCCGTGTGGTTTTCTTTGGCGTCGTCTATCTTCCTTTCTTCATTTCTGTTTTGATGATGGGACGCTGGTCGGCTCATCCCCAATACTTTCTTTCTTTCTTTAAGGTCAGTAGATTCCAAACAGACAATATTTCTTTACTATGAGATACTGTGGCTGTGTGAGTGGAGTTAGCTGACATGCAATAGCTCCCTTAAAATGGGCATCTCTCCAGCGAGCTTCCTCGCTTTAATATATCTCTTTGGGACCACGTGCCTTGTCACGGCTCAAACTTCATCTTCATCCATATACAATTTAGGGGACGACATAACGGAATTTGTCCCCGTATGCGCGCAGTCATGTTTTGCTTCTTTCCTTTCAGCGAATTTTCCAGTATCCGAATGTACGACATCTCCAACTTTAGATTGCTTGTGCACACAGAAGAGCTCGACAGGCTACACAGCGGGGGAGGGGGCACTACAGTGCATTATAGCTGAGCAGAATGTGGGAACCTGTAAAAGTGACGACGACAACAGTTCTGCCTCGAAGAAGGCTTATAACATGTGTGGTGGGAAGGCTAGCGCGATACCAAATACGCATACATTACTTCGGGCGACTATCATTGTTAATACTGCGCCTTCGACAGCATCTACGACCACAACCAAGAGCCGCAGCTCTTCCAAGACATCAAGCACTCCTAGCACGACCTCGGCTTCCAGCACTATTAGTACGACTGCGGATTTTACCACACTCGTTCCAAGCACAACATCTCAAACGACGAGCGATTCCGCCTCGACTTCAGAAGCTAATGTGGCCGACCCCACGTCACCGGCTTCCGCCGAAGACTCAACGGCCGCTCCTGTAGCTGGAACTCAGCTGAGCTCGCCTCAGCTGGCTGGCATTGTTGTGGCAAGCGTTGGCGCGGCTGTGTTGGCCATTGCGGCCATTGCAGTTGCAGCGTGTTTGAGGCGAAGACGACGAAGAATTCGAGAGCGAGATAGTGATACTAATAGCCTTCCCTTCCAAAACGAGCCGTCAAAAGGCGAAAAATATTTTCGAAACGGGACAGAGAATGGGTCCCTTGCGCCTCTGGGAGGGAGGAAAACCCCCCCGGCCAGGTTCCCACTCGAATATGGGGATCCTGGGATAAGCCTCCCGACGGACCTGATTGGGGTGGCAGTTTTCCCAGAGTCGAAGAAGTACGTCTTACCCTCAAAAGGATTGCCCGAAAAGCCTAAATTACGATTGTATGTTCCACCTGAGCCGCTTGCTAAAGATGGACCATTACCGATGCCACGAAACAAAAACGATTACTACGACCAAGGAGTACCGAGTAGAGATAGCGCGATGACCCAGTTTGAAGAAGACAACACACCATACACTCCTTTCAGCTATGAAGAAAATAATACCGTATATTACGGCCTTCCGAATGGCGACGTAACATCGTCGCTACCAATTATGGCTGGTGCCCTACAGCCAAGTGTTGGTTCTTCTGAAAATGGCCTGAGGCCACAGGAGATGCGAAAGCCATCCCGTAGCTTTTCACAACCACTGCAAGCAGGAACGGCAACTTCTAGTGTATATTCAGGTCGAACCTCGCCTCGAGACAGTGCTGCGAATTACCAAAACAACCGACAGCCCCAACAATCTCCATACAAGGCATACACGCCATATCGACAACCTTCCCAGCAGGAAGCTGCAGAACTGCCAACAGATTTCAACAACCAAGCACGGCCGTCAGAAACCACACTGGTGCCCGCCCCTTTACGACGAAAATCACACGTCAGCGACCGACGCAGCGCAGACCTCTCTCCAGTCGTCGAGTCGCCCGTCTCCTACCCTAAGATCCCAAAGCTGTCACCCACCTTTGCCTACCCGCCGCCGAAGCAGCCGAATTTCCAGCGGCTACAGAATCAGCGGACGAGTGGGGGAAGTGGGATGTCGACTGAGAGTACGTCGTCTTCGCTATTAGAGAAGCGGCGAGGGAAGGAACAGGCGGATGCGTTGGTGCTTGGGAGGGTTGACGGGAGGGCACCGGGTGGCAAGAATGGGTGGAGGGTTGTGCCGGGGAGTGGTGGGAATGGGGCGAATAACGCTGGGTGGAGGCCCCAGCAGAATGGGAGTGGACGTTCATTTATGAATTTGCAGGGCGAGCGAGGACAGGTGCCTATGAGCCCGAGTCCATGGGAGCTGACGCCAAAGAAGATGGGAGATGATTTATTTTTAACTGTACGATAGAGTAGAAAGAATATATATTGGACTTGGTGTTACTACCATAAACAATCACGGGCTATATCACATTATACGTTGTTCCGGCCCTGTCAAGTGCAAGCCCTTCTCATAATCTAGACAGCTAAAATCGCAGGGTGGAGGCTTGGGCTTGCTATTCTATTCACGACACCTATACTCCTGTCGCGCCCCCGCTGTTACTAGACTGTTCTCACCACCGATAGGACTTTTCATGTCTGCCCCTACCGTTGTCAAACCCTTCTCACCACTGACGGGACTTCTCACCGCTTGCTACTGGGGGATACGATCCATTCAACATAGACCCTGATCTAGCCCCTATGTGTTCTCGGTCCTCTTCTGGTGAATACAGGCAATTACGTACCTAAGATAGAGGTATCGTCTGGCTAGACCACTGGAGTGAGGAACTTTAGTTGCTTGCTCTCAATGTTTGGATGCTTGGCCTGGTCTTAGCTGTGCTCGCTTGAGTCTCATTTTCTTAGATGGAGCAATCATCTCCAATGAGACTGCTATATATTTCTATATAGGCCACGTGCATTGATGGAGGGTGGTGCCACAGTGCCTCTATTCTCTCCGTGTACCCCATCCTCAACTCGTCTGGCCCAGTCCGTCCACGCGAACGAACTTACAGTGTTTTCGGTGCGACCGTGGGTTAAAAGGCTACGGATTTATCGCACTGCGCGACCTGGGATGCCATCTGTCGGTGAGATGGAAGCGAACGACAGAAAACCCTTTTGTGACGGCCGTGAGCCTCGAACGGCCAACAAACCTTCCCCCTGTCACGGGATCCTACGAATCTGCGGGTTCTAGCTCTGGCCATTGTCTCAAACTACGAGAATCGAAAATAAAATCGATCGCGAGGCCACCCAGGCCGTGCTAGACAGAGAGCGGTAATACGAGGTGTTCGCAGGCCGGAGATGTGCGGTGATCGGGGTCCCTCCAGCTGAGACCGCTCGGACTAACTTGGCCGGCGTGGTCTGGGCTCGCCTTCCTGTATGCACCACGAATCGGGTCGTGCGTTGGCTGCCCACCAGACGAAAATCAAGGAAAGTTCTGTCGTGATAGGGGCAACCGCGATATTAGTACTCGCCGGTCTGTGGTGCTCTTCGACCTATGACCTACCCGACTGTGTGCACCATATGCGACAATCCATAGGCATATGTACGGTTTATCGCTGTTTTGGCCGTTGTCCCGGCGCGGTCGGAACAGGGACAGCTGAAGATGACCTGTGCGCCAGAGGTGATTGACGGGTCTATGCCGGAGGGGGTTAGCGGGGGTGTTGGCAGAGCGTGCCGGGCGCGGCGTTTGCGGCTCACATCAGCTGAAAGATGACAGATGTGGCGGCGGGGGGACGGTTGGGATGGCTGGGATGGGTGTGCACCCGCAGATCGGAAGGAAAGAAAAGTGTATAGTGGCAGGAGGTATAGGTAAGGAATATGCAGATGTTGGAAATCCTGGACCGGCGTCGAGAATGAGAGATGGGGATTGGGATTGGTAGGTAGGAAACAGATGGGAATGCCATAGGCTGGGGGATGCAGAAGTTTGAGAGTGTGGTGGCAACGGCAATGAAGCGGGAATGGAAGAAGTGGAGTGGAGCGGGAAGAGATATGCAAGGCAGCAGGTTCTTCTGTTTGTTTGCTGTCTGTTGGCTGTCTGTTGGCTGTCTGTTGGTTGTTAGTTGTCTGTACCAAGATATGCAGATACTATGCACACACTATACGGGATAGTATGGGATAGGAGGGGGGGTAGTAGGGTCTAGTATGGGATAGTATGGGATAGTATCGGTAGTATGGGTATACTGCAGGTGTACTGCAGTGCAGTGCATGGTGGTGCGGCGCACGATGATGCTTTGCTTCCAAATATCGACGACATCCCAGGTGAACAAGGATATGTACAATATGGGGCATATGCATACTTTATGCACAGTATTGGCTCAGAGATGGGCCAGAGATGGGCCCGAGATGGGCCTGAGATGGGTCGGAGATGGGCCAGGAATCTCGGAATGGGGTCATAGGGGATCATATGGTAATCTATGGGATGAGGCGATACAGAGAATGTAGTCTTCGGATGGGTAAAAAATTGGAAAGAGCAAAGAGCGACTGGCCGTGTAAGACGGCGCCGAGTAGTACGGCAGCAAGCGCCGTCGAGCACAGAGTAAGCATGTCATACGGATCAACCTCGTCGTCGATCATGCGCTATGAGTGGGAAGTCCGGAGTAGAGAACGCGGAGAGAAGGAGCGACGGCGAAGAGAGTCGGAAGAGACTCGTGAAACTCGTAAAACTCGCTCAATCGGTGCATATCACGACTTCGTACTCCATAACTCCATAACCCCATACTCCGTGCTCCGTATTTGCTCTTCGTATTCCAAATCGAGCCTGCGGGCGGCTTACATCCACTGCTTACCGCCATATGCCCCATTGTCATCTTTTTCTCCCGTGGCCATTGTTCGCATCCACTCCCTGCATCTAGATCACCATATTCCCTGTATCTACATACTCGAGTAGTGCTGTCTCAGGGCGCAGGATGCACACACTATGGACAAAACTGCCAATAGCTTATATTGCCCCTCCCACCTACCAGAGCGCATGGTCGACTTGCCCGCCGTGACCACCACTTCTTCTTCCCAATCCAGGGAGCAAGCGCGCCGGCGATCCTCAGCCACTCGTGCCTCCAAGACCTCTCTTGCCTCAACCTCACTGGACCCTCGTAGAACAGGCGGCTCTCGATAGATCGATCGGTGGCGGCGAGTAGGCGTTCGTTCATGCTCCATAGTTGCTTCAATACATAATGTACAGCGCTTGCTGCAAGCCCGCGACAGCGACTCAGGACCCATGTCCATGGCCATGTCTATTTTCATATCCACTCCGCATTCCAACCCGTCCCAATATTCCCCCTCCTTCCTTCCTCCCCTCCCCAAAAGAGTCTTCACTTCGTCGCCCCCAACCCAGTGGCTCCAACCCAGTCCTAAGCTCCATACTACCAACCCCCCCCCACCGACCGCCACCACCCCTCCACTTCACCCCTACCCCCTTACCCACCCTAGCGCCCCCGCCCCGCCCAATTCAGCTGCCCATGCCCCGAGGGGACATAACCAGCGAGCATAACGCCAAGCCCTCTCCCATTCCACCAACGTACAGCCAGCCCAGCTCTCTCGCACCAGCCTTGGCGCCCATCCCCCAGCGCTGCGCCCACGCTCTAATCCCCTCTCACCCAGGGCGCGTGTGACCGCGTAGCGGCGTAGGGCTGGAGTGGGACGCGGGCGCGCTGGACCGGGATCGTACATATGGTGCGCTGGGCGAGCTTGCCTTGTCGGTGGTGGGGACAAAAACGAACAAGGGAACGGGAGGGGGAGGAGAGCGAGGCGCGCTGGACATGACAGGACTGGATGTCCGATCCTATGTCATGCCATGCCATGGCGGCGGCGACAAACAACAGCAACAGCCGTGGCGAGACTGCCCCTCTGCGACTTCGAGTGAGGTATATATCCCCCCCCTCCTCACCCGCCCCCCATCCGTCAGCCAGACAACTTCGCCCTCTTGCACCCACCCCCCGGCCATATCCACACCGACGCACGCACCATGCCCGCCCTCCCCCCCTCCCAGCGCGGCCCCCGCGCCCCAGCCTCCTCCGAGGACGACGCGCCCGCGGGCCTTGCGGCGTACATCAGTGCCGCGCCCCCGACGTGGATCTTGCTTGGAGGCTGTTACCTGCTCTACCGCGCAGCGAGGATTAGGATGAGAAAGAGGGCGCAAGCGGATGACCGAGGCTGCCACGACGACGAGTGCGATTGCGAGGACGACAAGGCCGGCTGGATTGGCGCGAGGGAGGAGGGGTATCGGGACGACCCTGCCTACGCTGAGGCACACCGAATACGTGCCGAGCATCTGGCTAAAGAAGCATACCTGGATCAAGATATGAACCCCCCGTTTCACAACACCGCAATGCCAAACACCCTCGATAATACCACCCCCCCGCCGGACTGGCCTGGCAAGAGCCACGACCCCTCCGCGCGGGCACCGCATGCCACACACCCTCCCCCTCCACAACCAACCTCCGCCCCTGCCGTCATTGACGGACCTGCATACACATGGCAAGAAGACCAGTCCTCCATCTCCGAGTTCTCCGTTGCCGATATGGCTGCCTCCGCTGCCGCTGCCGGCACCTACCCCCAAACTTCCACCAATCCTACCACCCCTCCTACCACTTCTGTCGCCGGGGCTCCTGCCACACCAGCAGCAGAGCCAAGAAGGCGCTCCTATACCAAGTCCGCCGCAGGGGTTGAGGTTGTAGGCGAAGTCGTGACTGGAGAAGGATGGCGAAGGCATACGAGGGTGTATGGGGGTGGAGTGTGCTTGGCATGCTTGGAGAGCGAAAGGATGAGAGCTGCAATGGGGATGGATGTTCCTCCTGGTGGTCCACCTGCGATGGGGGGAGAGGTAGAAGCAGCGGGAGATGCTTGAGGTAGAGCTGCATTTGTGTGGAGAGGGGTGTCTAGTGTTTTGCTGGTGGTGAACAGTGAACACGAGCGTGGGCTTGGGTGGGCGCGATGCAGCGGGTTGTTTGTTTCGTGTGCCAGTTGCCCTTGCATCCTGGCAACTTTCTTGCTTCTTGCATTCTTTCTTCTTTCATATTTCTTCATCATCACGACTTGGGTTGTGGGCGCGCATTTGCGTTGTGGTTTTTATCTGCGAACATCAACATATTTTAACGACAAACTTTATTACGGCCGAATATAGGGAGGGGAATGGGGCGTCATAGATGGCGGGGAGAAGTGCAAACTAAGAGACGGATATAGTAGACGAGATTATGAAATGGGGACGGAAAATGGACATGGCTAATGGGCTAGGTTAGATTTCTCCTGCTCCAGGGCGATGGGGGTACGAAGTGAGGTCACTGGCGCAAATATATATATCATCATAATCCGCACTTTCTATCATTGTAATTGCTATTGTTCCCAGCCATTGAGGTATGCTATCCTAGCTACCTCACCCATCATAAACAGTCATGAACGCATACACCTAAATCCCATTCCACCAGCTCGTCTTCGCCACCTCAAAGCCACCCTCCAAATACCTGCCCTCAACCAACTGGCTGCTATCACTGGCAAACACCTTGTACGTGCCCTTCTCACTAATCCACGCCTCCCTTGCCTCATCCCAGAAGCTCGTCGCATACTTAGTCTGCACCTTGATCTCAACCTTCTTCGTCTCACCAGCCGCGAGGAACACCTTCTCGAAGCCCTTCAGCTCCTTGACTGGTCGGCGAATCGACGGCGAGTCCTGCGACAAGTATACCTGCACCACCTCCGCGCCGGCCACCTCGCCAGCATTCGTAACATCGAGGCTAACCACCACATCCTCACCGGCGAGCTCAACCTTGAGCTCGCCAAACTTGAAGGTTGTGTACGACAGACCATGTCCGAATGCAAAGGCCACATCCCGCTTCGCGGCCTCGTACCAGCGGTACCCGACATACACGTCCTCGCCGTACAGGGTGCGGCCACGCTCGGAGCGGTAGCTGAGGTACGCCGGGTTATCCTCCAGGCGCGCGGGCCAGGACAGGGGAAGCTTGGCGGAGGGGTTGGTCTCGCCGAAGACGACGGAGGCGATGGCGTTTCCGGTCTCGTTGCCACCGTACCAGGCGTGCAGGAGGGCGGGGATGTCGGAGAGGAAGGGGGAGAGGGTGACGGGGGTGCCGGATTGCATGACGACTGCTGTGTTGGGGTTTGCGGCGCTGATGGCGCTGATGAGGGCGGGCATGTGGCCGGGGAGGTCCATGTCGGCGCGGTCGTAGCCTTCGCTTTCCCAGTCGAGCTGTGGAGTGTTAGTGAATCTGCGTAGGTTTGGCCATCACATAAAGTGGAAAAGGTAGGGGGACATACGTTAAGACCAGCGCAGATGATCACCTGGTCCACCTCCTTGGCCAGGGCAGCGGCATTCTTGATCTCCTCTTCGGCGTCAATGACCCAGGCGCCTCCAATCCTGAGACCACCACCAGCAGATACCACAACGGCGTCCGAGATCAGCTTGCTAGCAGGTGCGCTGGCAAACTCGACGCGCACGTTATACTTCTTACCCTTCTCGAGCTTCACCGTGCCCTTCTCCTCGACCGTGCCGCTGCCAAAGAAGATCTGGCCCTGTGTCTGAGTAGTCTCGTTGTCCACAACGAGTTCATCATTAACGTACAGCTTCGCGGTTCCGTACACACAGACACCGAACTCGAACTCGCCGTCCTTCTCGGCCTCGTAGGTGCCAGCAAAGGTTCCGTACCAGAGCGCCTGCGCGGGCTTGTAGTAGTCGATGAAGAACTCGTTGGAGCGCAGGATGGTCATCTCGTCGATGGGTTTGCGGTCCGCGACAGAGGGGGGCTCGTTGTAGGCGCGGAATGTCATACCCGGCATTCCACTTTCGGCAGTGAGCTGGATGCCTAGGAGGGGTAGCTCGCGGTGGGAGTAGCAGCCGACGGTGTATTTGACTTCGGTGCCTTCTTCAATGAGTGCGGTGATACCGTCGTAGGGGGTGACGGCGTAGTATGGTAGGAGCGAGGCGGACCCGCCACCGCAGTAGGTTGCGATTTTGGCGTTGGGGCCAACGATGAGAGTCTACAGCCAGTTGTTAGCCTTTCTCCAGTGTAGGTATTGGATGGTAGACTCACGGATTTGTTCTTCTTCAATGGCAAGACATTCCCTTCGTTCTTCAACAGGACAATGGAGTCTGCAGAGATCTTCTTCAACAGCGCTGCAGTCTCAGGCGTATCGCGGGTTCCTTCCTCAGCGTCTGCGGGGATCCCCGCTGCAGCACATCGGTTGACGAGGTTCAACACCTCCCGGGCGCGTTGGGTGATAGCATGCTCTGTGACTTTATTCGATGCAAGAGCCCCCTGGAGTAGACCTCCTCTTAGCCTGGTTGGTCCTGGCATCTCCAGATCCAAGCCAGCGTTGATCGCCTCGGAGGTAGAATATGTCCCATACCTAAAGATTGTTAATGAGGCCCAACAGGTATGTACAAATGACCTACCAATCGCTCATTGTAAGTCCCTCCCAAGCCCACTCTCCCCTCAGGATATCCTTCAGAATCTTCGGGTTCTCGCTAACGTGCGTTCCATTAACCTTGTTATAGGCCGTCATGAAAGATCCCGGCTTGCTGTCTCTGACCGCAATCTGGAATGCAAGAAGGTAGATCTCGCGCATCGCCCTGTTCGTGATAATCACATCCACGGCATTCCTCTCATGCTCCTGATCGTTACAGACAAAGTGCTTGATGCACGCCACAACGCCCGTATCCTGGATCCCATTTATCAAGCTCGCAGCGCCCGCGCCAGCAAGCACCGGATCCTCAGACAAACTCTCGAATCCACGCCCGCCCAGAGGCGAACGCTGGATGTTGATAGTTGGACCAAGAATCACGTGAGCGCCCTTGGCTTTTGACTCCTCTCCCATCACTGCACCGGCTTCGCGGAGGAGTGCAGAGTCCCATGTCGCGCCTAACCCTGTGCCGCAGGGGAAGCAGGCGGCAGGGATGCCATTGAAGAATCGGGTGCCGCGGACACCGTTGGGGCCATCGGTGACACGGATGGAGGGGATGCCGTGCTCTGGGATTGCCTGAGTGTGCCAGAAGTCGATACCTAGGAATGGTGAGATTGTGCAGGCATTGAAGTGCCGGGCGGCTTACCAGACAGAAGGGAGATCTTCTGTGGGTTTGTGAGCTTCGAGAGCACGTCTTCTACGTCTATGGCGGCCATTGTGAATGAATTGGTGGACTGGATGAAACAGCTGCACCGGAAAGAATGGAATTGAGGAATTAAGGAAGGACAACGTAGAGAAGCACTTGGACCTTATGTATGCACTGTGGAAGAGCAATGGAAGGTTTCGGTCCGCCCTTCCATCTAAACACGACGAATAGCGGAGTTGAGCTGCACCATCAGAATATAAAGTTACAGGCTAAGTGGTCAACATGAGATGATGGCTACCCCCACCATCATCCCTCGATGGCGGCAGAACATCGGCTGCCGACAAATACCCGCGCCAGGAGCAAACTGTGCATTGCGGTCAAGCCACTGGCCTCAACTGGCCTCGAGCAGACGTCACGGTGGCCCCGGAAAATTCACTGTTTGCCATACTAAAGTCGAGCTCCCACCGGGATAAATCGTACTAGCTACATGTGATATTCGGATCTTGTGCGGGGTCCAGAATATCGCGCCCTTTACGGATTTTGGTCGCAGGTTTTGTTAGGAGAGCGTTAAAGCGTCTAACGGGACTGCGGACAGATATCTCCGCCGGCCGCAGTTTTATGGGGACAGCTAGTTCTTTCTGCTTTGATAGGCAGAGCAGATCAGTTGATGATGGAGTTGAGAAGCACCGCGAAGCAGAGCGTAAAGCTATATAAGACCTATCAGACGCCAATCTTTGTTTAATGACGCTCACATCCTCCCATATATCTGATGCATATGGCGGTTCATTTTCACAACTCAGCATAAATTGGCGTTTATGGTATCGGTGACGTCATCATAAAGACCCCTCACTTGAACGATATAAGAGTGTCGTGTCTTCCACTACTCCGCATCTTTGGAAACTAGAGCTCGTTGGCGAAAGTAAGTAACGCTGACTAAATAGACGCCCATTAGTTTCGAGGATCCTTTCAGAACCACAACAGAACCACAATAAAAGGGCCAAATTCCACCTCGGGGGGTTCGGGGAACTGCAGATCAGCTCCCGGGTGACAGTCGCCCGGCGGGGAAACAAAATATTCCTTTGTCCGCGATGTCGCAACAAAACCTTTGGCTAGGTAGATAATGGCCGCTGCAAAGTTGCTTATGTCGGCTTTTGAAAGGGCGGATACGGTAAGTTTGAATTTTCTCTCGTCTTTCCTTTTGTTGCGCCACGAAATTTCTCAGAGTCGGCTATACGTGGTGGTGTATTGAGCTTCAGATCGCGGTATCTGAGGTTGACGCGCAACTCCCATGACTGCCCACGAACCCAACTTCCTTCAGAAACATGAGTCTCCTCAGGAACTTGGCCTCTCCAGAAGGGTGAGGCTTGTCAGAGATGCGAGACTCGTCAGAAACCTTAGTATTTAAAGCCCTGAGCCTCTCCAGAAACCCTAGCCTCACCAAAAGCCTTGGCTTCATCAGAAAGAAACCTTGGCTCTCTGGGAAATCTCTCATCAGTCTGTCCGAAACGCCTCGATTTTGAGGCAATGAGCGACCTGGACTTGGTATTAGGTGTCTCGATGGGGCTGACTCCTGAATCCATAATCATCCCGTTCCGCTGGTCGGCGCGCTTTTTTTTCAATCAGCCTGAAGTCAAACTACCCCTCCATAGCACATCCCGCTATGCATTCCACCGAGAATCTTTGTTTACGGAGTAATAGTGCCTGAAAGCAAAGTTTGAGATTGGATTTCCTATTATGCTGTCTAAGCCTTGGTATTGAAAAGCCCCTCAGACTGGGTTTTACCATGGTATATTCATCATTACTTTTGCACGCGTGCGGCCAGGTACCATAGGTATTGGATGGATGCTTTCAATGGCTTGTAAGGGTCCGGCCGGTAATCGCAGATGGCAGAGGGATGGTGTGTTGCGCAGAGCATAGTAGATACGCGGAGATAGTGAAATGTTCGATAAGAGTACTTGTAGGTGACCTATATATGTATAGTGCTATACACAATCCACCAAGTACCGAGTTTGTACTATTAGTGATGAATGCTCTAACATTAAGTAAGTGCTGTGTTCTGCTGAATAAGACAGCACACTCACCACCCACCACCACCCACCGGCCGCCCACTCGCCTCACCCCCACCACCCCTCACCCAAAAGCGCCCACCACCACAAACCACCCCACCCAACATTTCAAGCTTGCCAGTGAAACTTCTGGTGTCTCTACCCTTCTTTCTCCTCCTCCCTCATCTCAACTTGTTTTCCCCCATTCCTCCTTCATTGAAATTGTTTCCTCCCTCATCAATAAGAGTTATATCATCATCCAGAACTGCAATCATGGGTTACACCGATCAGGACTGGCAGTCCATCAACACCATCCGTACCTTGGCCGTGAGTTCATCCCCCCCCCAGAAATAATAACCCCGCCCTCGTCATAAGAAGCGTCATAGGAAGGTGCGCCCCAACATCGCGCCCGCCATCGACGACACACAATCTCATGACGGCGAGGATCTGGATAATTAGGTCGATGACAGGCAGCTAATGGTTTCTCTGTGTTCAGATCGATGCGACCTTCAAGGCCAACTCCGGTCACCCCGGTGCCCCGATGGGTATGGCCCCAGTGGCCCATGTCCTCTGGAACAGGATCATGAACTACAACCCAAAGAACCCAAAGTGGATCAATCGCGATAGATTCGTGCTTTCGTGAGTATTCCATGCTTCCTGTACTCCTCATTTGACATGTATCTGCCAATGCTGGGGCGCCATTGCGGTTATCGGAGCGCCCATCAGTCGGGCGCCTGCAGTTCCCAACCTTATGGGAAGGAAATTGCAAGCTTACAGCATTGGCTCCTATGCAACGATGATCACATTGAGCGTCTTCAGTTTTTTTGGTCTAGATATCTCTACCTAATTCTGAAGGCAGGGGTGCATCGAAAAATCAGCGGTGAAGTCCTATAGCTAACCCAGCCTCACAGCAACGGCCACGGATGCATGCTCCAATATGCCCTTCTCCACCTTGCCGGTTTCGGCCTCACAATTGATGACCTGAAGAACTTTAGAGTACGTGGTACAAGATCCGCAGATCCCCAGAGCCTCCATTGACATACTTTAGCACGTCGACAGCATCACCCCCGGTCACCCGGAATCCCACGATACCCCCGGCATTGAGGTCACCACTGGCCCTCTCGGCCAAGGTTTTGCTAACGCTGTTGGTCTTGCCATTGCCCAAGAGCACACTGCTGCCCAGTTCAACAAGCCCGGATTCGAGCTTATTAACAACTACACATATGTCTTCATGGGCGATGGATGCCACATGGAGGGTGTTGCCAGCGAGGCTGCCTCTATGGCCGGCCACTTGCAATTGGGCAACCTGATTGCGATCTACGATGACAACAACATCTCCATTGATGGCAACACCAACTGCGCCTTCACTGAGGATGTTAACAAGCGTATGGAGGCATACGGATGGCACTGCGTGACCGTCGGTGACGGAGACCACGACCTGGAGTCGATAGAGGCCGCCATCAAGGCATGCCAGGCTGTCAAGGACAAGCCATCGATGGTCAAGCTCCGCACAACCATCGGCTTCGGCTCGAAGCTCGAGGGAACCGGTGGCGTCCACGGTGCCCCGCTGAAGAAGGATGATATCATCCAGGTTAAGGAGAAGTTCGGCTTCAACCCAGAGGAGACCTTCGTTGTCCCCCAGGGAGTCAACGAGCAGTACTCCAAGAAGAGTGCCGAGGGTGCCGCTCTCGAGCAGGAGTGGAACCAGCTTTTGGAGAAGTACTCCAAGGAGTTCAGCGCTGAGGCGGCTGACCTCAAGCGTCGCCAAACCGGTGCCCTCCCCGAGGGATGGGAGAAGAACCTGCCCGTTTACACCCCAGCTGACGATGCTGTTGCGTCGAGAAAGCTGTCCGAGATCGTTCTCGGCAAGATCCACGACGCCATCCCAGAGTTGATGGGAGGATCCGCAGATTTGACTGGCTCCAACTTGACAAGGTGGAAGGATGCCGTTGACTTCCAGCCACCGTCCACTGGACTCGGTGACTGGAGCGGTCGCTACATCAGATACGGTGTCCGTGAGCACGCTATGGGAGCCGTCATGAACGGTCTCGCCGCCTACGGAACCATCCTCCCATACGGAGGAACCTTCCTTAACTTCGTCTCCTACGCCGCTGGCGCCGTCCGCCTGTCCGCTCTCTCCCGCGAGCGCGTCATCTGGGTCGCCACCCACGACTCCATCGGCCTCGGAGAGGATGGACCAACTCACCAGCCTATCGAGACCCTCGCGCATTTCCGCGCCCTGCCCAACTGCATGGTCTGGCGCCCAGCCGACGGAAACGAGACCAGCGCTGCCTACTACATGGCTCTCACCTCCCTGCACACCCCCTCCATCCTGGCCCTCTCCCGCCAGAACCTCCCTCAACTCCAGAACTCCACCATTGCGTCCGCCATCAAGGGTGGTTACGTCGTGCACGAGGACGCGAAGGCGGACATCACCATTGTGTCCACCGGTTCGGAAGTCGGCATCGCTGTCGACGCCATCAAGACGCTCAAGGAGCAGCACAACCTTGCCGCTCGTGTCGTCTCCATCCCCTGCTTCGAGGTCTTCGATGCGCAGTCCAAGGAGTACAGACTCAGCGTTCTGCCAGACGGTATCCCATCCCTGTCGGTCGAGGTCATGTCGACCATGGGCTGGGAGAGGTATACCCACGAGCAGTTCGGACTTAACCGCTTCGGTGCTTCGGGTGCTTACAAGGATGTTTACAAGGTATGTGTTCACAACCCCCAAGTAACTGTTATGAAATATAATAGATCACTGACACCCATACAGAAGTTCGAGTTTACCCCAGAGGGCATCGCCAAGCGCGCTGTCGCCACGGTGGAGTTCTACAAGGACGTCCCCAACATCCGCTCGCCTATTAACCGTGCTTTCCAGCAGCTTATCTAAGTCAACTGATGGAGGGTACAAGGTTTTTGGCGCCAAGTAGAGGTAAGAAAGGTGTGAGGAGGAAAAGAAAAGAGAAGAAAAGAAATGAAAGAGGTAGGGGGGAAAACGTTGCCGTGTATTGTTGTAGCTCTTACGGGTAGTTGAGACTATATACATATGATTTGCTATGATAATGATTTTGGAGTAGTGGTGTGTACTTGAAGTGAAGTGAACTGTGATATGTGTGGACTATGCTAGGGTCCCGCTCTCAAGTACAGTACAATTTACAAGTAGACGTGCTTAGGAGTGAGGGGAATTAAAATAGCAGTAGAGTTTGTGAAAATGAATGGGTCTTGTTAGAGAAGTTAAAAGGAGATGAGGGCAGGGGGGTGCAGAGGTAGTGATGGGTTCAATGTGGTTTTTACTAGCAAACAATTGAATTGGATTAGATCCATTCTTATCTATTTGATTACCTTATCTATTTAATTATACAAATATGTTCTATAAGACAAGCAAATAATAGATCCTGACGATCCTCAAAGGCAAATTTGGTGACAGCCACCCATGTTTGGGATCTAGCCATTGGCAGCATCGGGATAAGGCCAGGAATTGTGGCAAGAGTAGACTGCCAGAAGTCTGCTTCCGCATTTAACAGTCCATTCCCGACGCTAAGTCGTCGCTGCTCCTCCGTCGTTTCACTGAATGGCCACGGCAAGCAGTGACTTGTCTTCATACAACGAAGGCATCTGGCGCAAAAGAAGTCAAAGCAGAAATAGTCAATGGCAATGCGATGGAATCCAAGGATAACGTAATGGATAGTGTCGCTTTCTGAAAACATTTCCATGTGGATGGTGCGAGCACGCTCGACATCGAACGAATAGTGGTCAAGTTTCTCGTTAAAGCCAATGGCCTCTAGGCGCAACGGAGAGTCGTGGAGTGCCAAGGTGCCCTGGGTAGGCTCGTAACCATTCTCGTGATCGCCAAAGAAGGCGGTACGAAGTGCGTCGTGTCGCTCCCCTGGCGTTCTGACTGCCTGTTTCATCTTCCATTCTGCCCTTCAGAGCGACTCGGAAGCTGACGTTGAAAGCATGGGGGGTGTCTCATCCTCGATGTTGGATCAAAAACCAGAACCGCAAAGGATATTATGACACCTTCACCTTGCGCTGGAACGCAAGCTCTAACTATAGATCCAATGGCGGCGTTGAAACTCCGACCTTAGGATAGGCAGCCTCTGAGACACTGAGACTACCTGGTGGCGTGGTGGCCTCACTGTCGGCGGCATCATTCTCACTGTCACTCAGCGGCGAGTCGTTTGACGTACTGTCGTCATCTAGGACGACAATAGTTGTCACTTCTTCACCAGCTGCAGAGACTGCTGCTTCTGACGGCTCTTTGGCCCAGTTAGGGGTAAGCTCTGGTGACAACCGCTCTATGGTGTCCTGGACCATCTCTTCTACAGATGCACCCCCCAGCAACTTTAGGACGGACATGTCTAGATCCAGTTCCCTGGTGAACCATAATCTCAGGTCCACGGCAACAAGAGAATCGATACCAAGCTCAACAAGTCGAGTATGGGGGGCAATAGTGTGGTCTTCAGGTCGCAGACCCAAAGTCTTGTACAGGATAGCCGTGAGACAAGCAAGCAGCACCTTGTAAACGTCGTCTTTGGTCTTCTGCTGCTTGAGCTGAGAGCGTACAGATTCACTCTTGCCATCCTCCTGGCCGGAAGAGATAGCAGCGGAACGCTTGTAGTAGCAGAATCGGGGAATGTCAAGCCAGGCCGGAGGATTCTCGTCTCGGCTGGGGTCGTACGGCCTCAGACTGGACGAGATTTCGTGGTCAAAACCAGATCCTATATTGGGGTCGCTAGCAGTGACGGACTCTGCAAAAAACTGCAGGAAATCCCACTCAGACAAGTTAGGGAATCCCAACTTGTTGAGACGCGCAATAATGCTGCGATCTGTCCTGGTGATGTAACCAATACCTATGATTCCGGCAAGGTTCATGACACTTCCAGCAAGGCCGCGCTTACGGCGTCCCTCAACAACACTGGCCATGTATGCATTGGCAGCAACATAGTTAGATTGGCCAAAATTTCCCATTACGTAGGCGATGGACGAGAAGACGACGAAGAAGTCAAGTGTAGGTTCGCTGAAGATGTCGTTCAAGAAGCGCGTGCCGTCGACCTTGGGCTTGAGCGTCTGGTTGAACATGTCATAAGTCTGCTGTGCAATGATTCCATCGTTCAAAATCATAGCCCCATTTGCAACACCTGCGATGGGCGGCATTGTGTCACAAATGATTTTGTGAGCCCGCATGACGGATTGACGATCAGTGGCATCGCTGATAGTAGTGGCCAGATTGTTAGTTACGAACCAAAATCATGTGGAAAGGGAAGGACATTTTACATACCAAGGCACTGCGCGGACCTCTGCGCCGTCAGACTGAACAAGTTTAAGCCACTTCTCGCTGAGCTTCGGGGTGCGAGAAGACAGAGCAACATGACGAGCACCGCGATCGACCATCCACTGACAAAGGGAAAGACCCAGCTGTCCGGCAAGACCAACGAGCCAGTAGGTCTTGTCGGAACGGAATCGAATGACATCCTTAAGAGGGGACAGATTCACGGGAACTGTCTCGCTGGTAGTCCAGTTTAGAAACTTCACGTGAGCGTCGACATTGGTGAGGGCCTGTCCGCCCATGTCAGCTACCGCGATCTCCTCAGCAGAGCTGTTAAGGTGGGCAATAGCATATGACAAGGTACGCTTTAAGACATTGGCCACAGTATCGTCAGTGTCATGAGACCGTGTGAAAGCTTGTCTTCCGATCAAGTCGGCAACATCCAATCGCTGACACTGGATAGGTAGTTGTTTTTCTATACGGGGAGCAAGGCTTCCTGTATGCCCTTGGCCAGAGAGATCCACAAATGCAGCCAGTCTCCTGGGGAGTATTGAAGAAAGGGCCCTTGCATGAGTTGACGGATGGATGTATTTGATATCATTGTTAGAAACTTCTGTCCTCGAGGTGATGCAAGTGATATCCTTGCCTTGCTCTGTGGAAACCTCCTTGAGTGCTGCTGCAAGCTCAGCCGTTGGTTCATAAACAAGAAGTGTGCTTGACGGCATTGTCGCAGAAATGAGAGTTTGGGCCAGGGAGACATCAAAAGCTGCCTTCAGAAGACTCAAATCTTCGTGGGCAGCCCCATTATAAACGATAGTCCATGCCTTGGGAACGCTAACGATAGATGCATTCAGGTCTGAGAACGCAATAACCTTCTCTTCCGAACCGCTGAGCTTTCCGATTATCAAGAAAAGCGATCCAAATGATCCCAAGCTCACTGTCGCCAATGAAGATCGCTCTACCTTGATTTCGACAAGATCCGACTTGGCAAGAACTTCCCATGCCGGTGTCACAACTTGTTGGAGTTCATAAGATGAGTCACCGGCGGATATGGAAATAACAGAGCTGCTCAGGGTAGTATGCTTTTGGACTGTTCGGCGCGATGAGTTATATCGACCATCCAGAACCTTGTTTGGGATGTAACGCGGGACTGTCAACTCTCTATCAATGACACGGATTTCGCGTTCTAGAACCCAAGTTGTGTCGTATGCCTCGACAAATGAGCTCCAAGTCTCGGAAATGTGCAGGCGTAACACCGCTTCGGCGATCATTTGAGCATTAAGACTGTTTGCAGAGTCGAAATCAATGGTTTGGAATCGTACGTCTGGCTTCTCACTTGTCAAGCAACGTGCGACGCCGACAATCATGTTTGCGTATGGATTCTCGCCACTACCTCCCTGAGTGATCCAAAGGACATTTTGAGCTTTTTCGGTGACAAGTTGCAAACCGGCCCACTTGGCAGGCGTGAAGGGGTTAAAGACAAGCTCATCAAGTTCCAGAAGACTGAGAGTGATCTGCTTTGAGGTGAAGTGGGATTCTTCTAGGGAATCCAGATTTTCAACAAAAGTGATAGTCTTTGCAAAGGGCTGCAACAAGGCTATGATATCCTCCCGAAGCTGTAAGCTGTACATGGATTGGCCACCAAGTACAAGCAAGTCGTCCACCTGCACGTTGCTCTCGGGGGCCAATGGTTGTCGAATGAGATTCATCTGTGTGTCCACAGCTTGGCTGAGCATGACACTCGAGGGCACCATGAACTCGCCCGAAGGAGGTGTGGCTGTATCCAGTCCAGAAAAGCCAGACTTGCGGAGGACAGTGTCCCATTGCGTCTGTGTGAGGAGAGGGTGATGGGGACGTCCATCTGCCTCGCCAACCCACCAGCCGGAAAGTGTGCCAAAGACGAACGTAGGCCGTAGAGGATCAGTGTCAGTAACTTCAAGAATGACAAGGTATCCGCCGGGTTTAAGAAGCTTCCTGGCATTGGCCAATGTGGTCTCTACAGACTTGGTTGCGTGCAGAACATTGGAAGCCACAACCAGGTCATAGCTGTGCGCGGCGTAACCTTGGGGAATGGGATCTTTCTCCACATCGAAAGTAGTGTAGGTGAACTTCCCTTTCTGCTTGTTAAACATATCTTGAGCTTCGAGAAAGAAGCCCGCCGAGATGTCGGTATAGGTATACGAAGCGTAGCTATCGCCAATGTGGCTCATGATTTCCTTGGTCGCAGATCCAGTACCGGCTCCGATCTCAAGGATGTCCATTTGGCGGAACCTTTGGGAGAGTTGGCGAACCAGCTTACCTAGGTAAACATTGTACTCGTGGAAACTGTACGTGTTCTTGTAGATGTTCTTGAGAATGCCTGTTTCACGGTACATTTCGAGGAAGTTTACTTCGCCACGCACCCAGCTAATAAGATTATCACCGACGACAATCAGATAACGAATGTCGGGATATACAGAGCAAAGCTCCTCAAAATCGTCTTTCATCTCTTCACAGGTGCCATTCATGCACTCTTTGCCGACAGTAGGGTGCCTGCCCGCGGTAACTTCTCCCACAATTTCAGCCACCCATGCAAGGTACTTCTTGCGATGCCAGTCGCAGTTCTCACGCTCTTCCAGAGTAAGGGAATCGTGAAGCCGCTTCATGTAAAGGAAGCATGCGCGTTCGATAAATACCATGTGGCCTTGTTCCTCCTCATTCAATATCCACTTGGAGAAGCCCTTTGTGGCATCTGGGTCGGAAGGGGTCCATTCTGTGGAAGAGAACATGCGCCTATCATCTTGCTCAGTGGTAGCCGTCAGGGGTGAAACTTGTAGACGCTCAACCTGTACCAGAGTATTGCCATCCTGGTCACAAATATCGACATCACCCGAAACGCCATTAGATGGAGTAACCGAAATCACGGAATCAAAAGGTATGTCCATGCCTAGTCCTGCGTTTCGGCAAGCGTGTGGATTGACCCTAATTCTAGATATCAAGGTTGGTACGAGAACAGTCCAGAGACGCCCATCGTCGGGTGCACCCAGTGCTCCGAAGATGGCCTGAAAGGCAACATCTAGAGGCGCGGGATGGAAAATGAAGGAAGGATCATAACCCTCCGCTCCGTTAATATGGATAATCCCGGAAGCTGTATCGGTGGTTCGCTTCAGAGAACTGATACCCATGAACATGTCACTGTAATTATATCCCAAGGCTGCCAACGAGTTATAGAAGTGATCCGTGTCAACATCGTTCATGTCCAAGCCTAGATCATTTCGTGTGGGAAGAGATTCCAAAGAAATGGCTCCGAGTTCGAGACGGACGCTGCCGTTTGAAGCACGGACAGGCATACTGTCAGGGGTTAGGCAGATAGAACATTCATAGTCGCAGAAAATGATGCCGTTCTTATCATCTCTTTGGACATTTGATAGAGTCACAAAAGACTCAACGCCAGGACTCTCGTCAGTAAGAGCCATGGCGCGGCTAAGGCGAAGATCAATGAGCTCGATCATAGATATATGCTCCATTGGAACGAGGGCTTTGCAAGCTTCGAAAGCCATACAGGCAAATCCTGCTCCCGGGAACACCATCTGGCCCTGGATCTGGTGGCCGCGTAGCCAGGGCATTTCAGAAGGCTTGATGAAGTTCCTCCAGCGGAATTCATGTTCACCGCCGTCGATCCTAACGCCAAGCAATTCGTGGTGGCGCTCCGTACGCTGGAGTATGGACTTAGTCGCTCGGGACTCATTCCAGTAAGTACGGTCGTGGTCCCAGGCGTAGCTAGGCACCTGTTTGAGGAACATGGGCTCATCTCGAATGTTAGAGAATAAAGCATCCAGGTTAGCGAAGCTCAGTGTAGACGAATCGATGCTCCTCCAGATGGCGCCAATGCCTTCGGATAAGGATTCCACATCGTTGACGTTTCTGGAAAGGACACCAGTATACGGCACGTCGGCAGTGAACCTATCTCCAATGACCAGACTAGCTGGGCCCTTCAGTGCAGGATGAGGACCAACTTCCACCACCGCCGCTGGCTCACCAATAGCCTCCAGGGCAGCTTCGAGAGCCTGGAGGAATAGCACAGGTTTTACGAAATTGTCACGCCAGTAAGCACCCGATAACTGATCAGCCATGTCCGAAGTAACCTCTGGGCCTCCAAGAACCGACGAGAACCACCGGCAGGTTGAATACGGTTCCTGGGTTTGCACCTTGGCTCGGGACATTGCTTGCATATAGAGCTCAGCGCAAGGTTGCATATGATGAGAGTGGTAGGCTTTGTCTACTTTCAGCATTCTCGCAAATTTGCTCTCATTTCCCAAAATGTTCTGAGCCCTCTCGATAGCCTCCCTATCACCGGACAGTGTCACACTCACAGGAGAGTTACACGCAGCCACACTTATGCGGTCCCTGAAAGCTGGGAGGCGGCAGAGCTCTTCAGCATCTTCCATTGAAATACCCGCAGCAAGCATGGCCCCATCGGTGTTAGACACTGCGCCCAGAAATCCACGGTAGTACGCAATTCTAATGGCATCGGACGCCGTTAGGAATCCACATGCATATGCCGCGGCGATCTCACCACTTGAGTGTCCCACGACAGCGCTGAATTCGATGCCACTCGCCCGAAGTAGGTCGACCAAAAGGATTTGGACAGCGGTGCAGAGAGGCTGCGAAAATTCGGATCGCATGACATTAGACACTTCCGGTGCCTTAGACAGCTCCTCCTGAATTGACCATAAGGGTCTTTCTTGCTCGGGAAGACTTTGGAGGGATTGTTCCAACGCCTGTATGATTTCTAGCGCAGCTGGAGAGCTTTTGATCAGTGCATAGCCCATTGTAGGCCACTGAGCTCCCTGGCCCGTAAAAATGCCAAGGATGCTTTGCTTCTTTGGGTTGGATCGTAGTCCCAACTCCTTGTCATGGGATTCCTTGGCTTCTAAAGCCTTGGACAGCTTATTGACAAGGGCTGGTAAGGTGGCCGCCGCGAACGACGCTCGGTGAGAAAAGCGCGACTTGCGAGACAAAGTCCAGGCAACATCTCGGGCATTGACGCTGTCGTCTGCTTGCTCCACGAATCTGAGAATCGTTTTGATTTGAGAAGTCAGGGCTTTCTCGGAGTTTGCAGAGAACACAAAGGGGATCGCGGCCAAAGAGTTATGCGGTACTGATAGCTTCTCAGCGGGAATGTAGCTCTCAACGATGGCGTGGGCATTAGTACCGCCAAATCCGAAACCTAATTACACCTCGTTAGCATCAAATCACATGGTGTCGTCAGAATGTTGATAACAGGGGCCATCGTACTGTTTACACTGACCCTTCTAGGCACGCCAGGGAGTAGGGCAGGCCAGGGTTTTGCCGAGGTCGGTATCTGGAGGAATCCGTAGTAGGGTTCGATATCGGGGTTAAGATCTGTGAACAGCATGTTCGCTGGAATGATACCATGCTGGACGGAGAGAGACGCTTTCAGCAGCCCAGCAAGGCCAGCCGTTCCCTCTGTATGCCCAATGACAGTCTTGATAGATCCGACGTAAAGAATATCCTCATCTTTGCTTGGGCCACCAGCCGGGTAGAATGCTTGATGGATTGCACTTGCTTCCTGTGGATCACCGGCTTTAGTTCCGGTGCCGTGCGCTTCAAAGAATTGGCAACGATCAGTCTCACTCTGCGGGTCCAAGCCAGCTTTATTATAGGTCTCGCGAATGAGGGCCGCCTGAGACTTGCTGCTGGGCATGGTGATCCCTTTTCAAGTCAGCAGTTGTGTGGATGTTTCATGATATCCAAACTCTTACCTGTAGTCCGTCCGTCTTGATTAGTGCCGGTCTCACGAATGACGGATTCGATGACATCGCCGTCAGCAATGGCATCTTTCAACAATTTCAGGATCACACAGCCTACACCTTCTCCACGGGCGTAACCATCTGCATTGCTATCCCACATGCGGCTGCGACCCGTGGGAGATAACATGTTTACGTTGCTCTCAGCGATGTAATTCACTGAATAAAGTTGTCAGCTCTTTGCCCTATCCATTGACAGAGAGTTCGTTTACTCACTCGGAGTGAAGATAAGGTTGCTTCCAGCAGCGACAGCAAGTCGGGATTGACCGCTACGAAGAAGCTGAACTGCCTGATGAACAGCAATAAGACTGGACGAACAGGCAGTGTCGATAGTCATTGAGGGTCCCGTCCAATTGAAAAAGTAGGAGACTCTGTTTGAGAGAATGCTTTGGCCCGTTCCGGTGGCGGCGTACTTGGGGACATTCTGCAAATCCGTATACGTGACCTGCGAAAAGTCGCTGCACATGACACCGACATAGACACCGGTCGAGGAGCCAGAGAGGTCCTCAATCTTCTGGCCAGCAGATTCAAGGCCCTCGTAGATAACTTCCATCAAGAAGCGCTGCTGCGGATCAATGGCACTCGCTTCTCCTCCGGGAATGCTGAAGAACTGTGCATCAAAGCGCGCGTATCCTCATTCAGGAGATACGAGTGACGAACATTGCTTGTTCCATGGTGATGACCATTTTCATGGTAGAAAGCGTCGGCGTTGAACCTATCGATTTTTCTGGAAACATCCCGTGGATCTTTTAGGAGGTTCCAAAGCTTAGAAGGCGAGGAGGAGTCCCCCGGAAAACGGCAGCCACTACCAATTATGGCAATAGGTTCATTGGGTTGGGTCATTATGGCTAGTCTAGTAAAACAGCCTTTAGTAAATTAGTTTGATGTCACTTTATAATCACCTGCGTCCAGAAACTGGCAAGAGATTGGTGTATTTGGAGGCAGGTGGAGGAAAGGTTGGCTAGTGTGACCCGCCCAAGATATGGCTCCCACTAATGAATTCAAACTTTATAATAATGGAAAGACTCTAGAGTATCAGCAAGATCTTATGAGTAGGTGGGACTTCAGGGTTCTAGTAAAAATACCGGGGTATGTTTGAAGTTGACGGAGCTTGCACCAGCACGGTAAGATGTCATGTAGCTCGTAACGTTCAAAGTGATGAGTGTGTTCTAGGCGCTGTAAGTAGTACTTGATCCTGGGCCTAGTGTGCAGTATCCAACAAAATATATGTATTTTTGAGGTGTATTTATGATGCGTATTTATGATGCGTAATTATGATGCATATTTATGATGTGTATTTATGTGTATTTTCAGGGTAGAAAAGTGCGGACATCCTTGCTCGTCAAACACGTGGGTTATAATGCATATTTTACGTTAATGATTTATCCAAACCAAACCAGAACAATAAGTATTAGGACCAACATGGCAGCCTAGATCCTTCCTCAGAGAATTACGTTATCCGGAATATCTGAAATGCTGATATCCGGGACGGTTGGGCCGAAATCCCCAAATTGGGGCATAACAGTGTTAGTATCCACATGTATATTTAGAGAGGCACCTTGGCATGTCAGCAGCTAGATCAAGAAGCATACCAGGAAACTTACCAGGACCCCTGCTTGGAACTAAAATTGAAATTATTTATGGCAGATGCACAGAATCTTACTCTTTAATAAAACTAATCGTGCCATTTTCCTAGAACCTCATCACAATCATTTTGTTGCATAGGTGACATGACAGCGCCTCAAGAAGAAAGTGTCCACCATCTAAGCGGCCAATGAAAATTTGCAAGTTAACTGCGATCAAAAGAAATCAAGTTTGGGTTTCTCATAGAGGGCTATAACCATGGATTATCTGATAACAAAGCCGCAACCGTGCTGTGCATGGTGTCAACATTATACTGGCAATGCTCTGTCCCGAGCTCCCCTCTGTCTGTCCCTCAAACATATCCGAGATGTAGACTCAGGAGTAAAAAAGATAATTACGATGCAAATCACAATTGGCCTCACCATTACGGAAGAGCGAGCGCTTCACTGGGAAGAAGAAGCCATGTCTCACGTTGTATTTGGTAACGTGGAAACTAATAATCGTATTTGCGCCGTTCCCAAAATTGAGAATGCGCCGTTGCTCAACGACTGCGAGCGCGGAGCGGATGAGCTTATTGATGTCCAAAGTCAGGGATCTAGCTGGGCAAGCTGGCAGTGTCGAGAGTAATTTGGGGAAGATTGACGCCCATTGTGGCAATTTCACATGGATCGTTTTTGAAGCTGTTGAAGATCGAGAGAGAACGGAGAAAGCAATTGAATTGAGAGAAGGAGACTGATGGTCTTGCGAGAGTAGGCACTATAGCTGGGCCATTGGTGTATTTTTTATCATACTGAGGAACTGTACGAGTTTCGTGTAGTCAAAACGTAGGCGCCAACACCGAAAGCACCACGCCAACCAAAGGCAACGTGAATACGTCCCATTGCCAAGAGATATATGGATTTAGCACAGGTAGCAGCGCTCTGGAAACCCCAAGGATTATAATGTTCGCCAGTGTAGCAACGGCGGAGGCATCTTACGACTTGCCACTTCGGGCATTGATTCAGACGGATTTATATTTCTAGGCAGCTACAAAAATCTCACACAGCACTGCTGGAATGACATTCGGACGATTCGAATCGAGCCAAGGGCCAAGGCAAGATTCAATGTTGCCGCGGAAGGTGTCAGCGCACAGGTGCTCACACCGGTAGCTCTACATGTCAGCAATGTGTATGCAGTCATCTGTGGGTCATGGGTCAGACAAAACGATCCGCATGCAGTGAGATGCAACCCGAGCCTCATGTCAGATTTCATCTAGGAGGGAGATGTGGAAGAAGTAGAACATTTCCTATTCCAAGTTGAGCAACAAGCGCCTGGAGGCTGCACGAGTCGCTGACCTGAGGGAGTCTCGTCCTTTTAAACGAATGCGGCGCCGACCGAGCTTAGTCCACACTTTCAACCGATGATATCTTAAGAGTAACCCCTGCACTATGATTGGGTATCAGATGTCGAAATTCGGGATTGGCTGGCTTAGTGAGGTTGATAACGATAACGCTTCCACCGCGTGGCTGGCGATGCCCGTTGACGACGCCGCAAATCTGCACCTATGGCGCCACTCGAATTTATTCGGAATGGTCCATGGGACCGGAGATTGTCACCTAAAATCATATGGGTTTCTCTGATATGCGCAATCTATTTCTTGACAGCACTCGACAGAAATATCACAGAGCAGAATACAGTATGTAGAAATATAATTAGGTCGATTAAATTATCTGGAACGTCGCAACATTATACGTAGCTTTTACATAGCGTATTACACGTATTCTAGACGAACCGGAACATTACAGTCTTTTTGGATCAGCGGGGTGTGGCGCGAGGCTAACCGTGCATCATTACATAGGAGTTGGGATGTCTCCCATTTGGAATTTTATATACGTGGACTTTTCTATCTCCGGGGAGTGGGTATGAGGCTTTTGTTTATATTGGACGGGGCTATGCAATGTTGGACGTTAGATGTTGGATGTCTTATAGCCTAAAGTCTTATGTGCATAAATTTCTTAACCGGGTTGGTGCAAGTGCTGGGCAGGATGACGCCAAGTTTCTGTTCATATGATGTGGATAGTTTCAGCTACTTGCTCTTATAGAGGTTATGGCGGTTTTAAATGAGGAAGGCATCAAGCTGCTCGCACATAAATAGGTTATGATGATGATAAATGAGGAATATGCATTTCCTCCCATCTTATATGTTATACTCGTTATCTACTCTCCCCCTCCAAACCACCCTCTCCTAAATGTCTCCCCTAGAATCAAAATAAACCAAAAACGAAATTTAGATCCCACGAGACGCAGCAGGGACAATAGCGCGCAGCATTCTCGCCCCCCCGCGTCCCAAAACACACCCCTCCAAACGCCAATTCCGTCCCAGCGATGGCGTAAAAAGCACTGTCGCCGCCCGAGCCCCGCTCCTTCTGTCTAGATGGGGTATATGGAGTGGCTCGGGATGTTCATGAGGGCAACGCTTGTGTGGTGTATGCGTGGGTATCTCTGTGATAAATGATGCGTGTGAATAAAAAAAAGTCAGGTAAAAGACCCGATAGGATCTCCTGCGTGCATCCCACTTGTCGAAGTGGAAGAGGGGTGCGGAGATCCTATGGGTGGTTGAAGTGAATGCGATGTGCAGGTTGAGCTGCGCTCCGGAAACCAATAAAAATAGAGCTGTTGAACGGCCCCCTCCATCTCATCACGGAGAGCAGCACCCACACCCCCTCTCAAACAACAACCATACACAGCGGGTCAGATGCAGGAGAGGGGATATGGGCACGCATCCCCACGACGAGATCTGTTAGTTAGGTTAGGCGAACTAACCCTTACGAGTCCACCACCGCCGTCCCAGGCCTCGCTGCTGGACTTCGCGACGAGCCGCGCCGTCTACGATAACCGCGTCCGCAGCAGCGTTGCTGGTGGTGGTGGAGCTTCCGCTGCTGACTACCTTTGCGGGCTCGTTCCCGAACCAGCGCAGCAACACTGTCATAGTACCGGCGGCAATGATACTCCCGCAAAGAATCCCGATCATGGCCAGATTACTTCCTCGGAAGCGATGAGGCCCTTTCACCGCATCAGCGGGCCAGCCAGTGTACAACGCGTACGTCGTGGTGATACTCCCCAGATTCCCGAGGCCACTCACCAGCGCCGAGGCAGCCGCGACGCCTACCTCACCATGGCGCGCTTGGAAGATCTCAGAGGTCCATGTCATAGTGATAGGGACCGTGGGACCGAGGCCTGCGCCTACGAGGAGGAGACCGACGTAGCGGCCCCAGGGGCGGGATTGGGGGGCGAAGGTGGTGGTTAGGAGACCGGCGATTTGCACGAGGACGGCGGCGGTGAAGAAGTGTGGGCGGAGACGGTGGAAGCGGTCTGAGAGTGGGGTGATGAGGAGGATTGCTATGAGGTCCATCTGCGGTTGTTAGCTAGGGTTCATTGGGGGCTGGTGAAAGGGGCGACGTACGATCCAGATGGGTGCGAAGAGCAAGCTGACGGTGATGGGGGAGAAGCCGGGGTCGATGCCGGCGATGATGACGGATCCGTAAAGCTGCGTCCCGATCCCTACCCCCACAACTCCAAAGTACATAATAACCAGCGGCCACAACCTCCAATCCGCGAGGACGCGGAGCAGATCACTCGTCGTCCAGGGCCGCACGTGATACACCCTCCCGAGGTCGCGATAATGGATCTCGGCGTCCTCGCCCGTCAGAATCGGCGCTGGACTCGGTAGCCAGCGCAGCAATCCCTTTTTCTCCGGCGCGGTCTGGCCGGGGATTAGGGGACGCTCGGGGAGCCACCAGAGCAGCGCGATGCCGAGGGCGGCGCCGAGGACTCCGTAGACGAGGAACATCCACTGGAATCCGACTAGGCCGTGCAGTCCGTCCATTTTCTGAAAGCCCGCGGAGACGAGGCCGACGACTGCCGCAGAGAGCTGGGCGGCGGAGAAGTAGTACCCGATGCGCTTGCCGGTGCGGGATGGGGGGTAGAAGAGGGTGAGGTAGTAGGCCATTCCGGGCCACATGCCTGCTGTCACGACGCCGAGGAGGAAGCGGAGGAGGAAGAGGGACCAGGCTGCTTTGATGGCGGCGAAGCAGGCGCCGATGAGGCCGACGGCGAAGACGATGCGGGCCATCCAGACGCGGGGGCTGAGGCGGGACATGATTAAGTTGGAGGGCAGGTCGAAGATGACGTAGGATACGTAGAAGAGGGCGAGGCCGAGGGAGACTTGCTTGGCGGTTAAATTGAGGATGGAAGCGAGGTCGTGGTCGACGTCGGCGTTCATGGTTTGGGAGAGGCCGACGTTGGAGCGGATGGCGGAGCAGAGGAAGTAGAGGATCCAGAAGGCTGAGGGGGGTCAGTAAAAGTGGTGATAGGGGGGGTTGATAGGGAGAGTGAGCCTCACGAGGAATGATCCTGCGGTCGATTTTTCTAGTATATGGTTAGTTGTGCTTGCCAGGAATATGACTGAGTCTTTGATCACGTACCTGTAGACAGCCTCAACCCTGGCGACCTCGACGTCTTCTAGGATAGCAGCTTCCGGGTCTTCCACCACCGCTCTACCGGCATTGACAGCCTTCATATCGAGCTTATAATCTCCGTGGCCAGACGCTGCATCAGCGCGGTCCACCATCTTGTCGTCGTCCGCCATCTCGACTGAGTAGCAATGGGAGCGCGTGCTAGCAGTCTCGAAGGTGGTTTGACGGGCGTCTGTCTAGTCTTGCTACTGTACAGTACAGGTCCTACAGATCCTCTTGCACGCACAGGTCCCTTCAGCTACCTTCTACTTTCAACTGCAGATGGGGATAGCAATGATAGGATGAGCAATATAAAACATAAAATATAATTTGGAGGAAGATAGTGAGGGCGGGCCAGACCAGCCGCCCCGCTTAATTTTTTCATCGCACGGCTGGAGACGCATGGACAGCTCCGATGTACGGTGGAGTGGGGTTAAATGGGCTGATGTTCCGAGGAGATGAAGTGTGTATTGTGCTGTATATAGTTATATAGCTGTGAAAGGGATTTATTCAGCTTGTTTAATTTTATATGGGATTATTTGAATTAGTTTGAATTTATTCCTTTGCGTGAGGATATTTCTGATATTGGTGTTGTCTACTTCTCTTTTTCTCCACCACCGGACTGGACTCGGTACTGTGGTACTTGGCAGACGTCAGAGTTAAATCCTGGACCACGTGACTGAAATTATTATATCACGGCCACATGGCTCAAGGGTACAGCGTCGTCTAGTACTAGGGACCAACTAATTAACTCCCTAACGCTGACACTTATAGGGCGACAGAAGGTTGATGTATATGATTGCACTGTGTAATACAAACGTAATGCAAATAATGTAGAGTATAATTCAGCATATACTCAGGCCGGAGCCGGTCTACCTGCCGCAAGACCACTTTCCCCATGGGTAGTTGGAGTCACGTGTTTGGGGAAATTGTGAAGTATTCTGTGGTCCAAGTACTTGTGGAGAAGCGGGGAGACCAGGGAGACCAGAGCGCTGGGAAGAAATCGGCTTGAACTGTACTGTACGATCATGCATGAGGGATTATCGGATTGACCGGCGGGTTAACGGTTTTCTACCGAGGGTGCCGTAGAAAGTACAGTACAGTCAGTCCTAAGTTATGCTTATAGCCGTAGTGGCAATACTGTTAGATATAGCAGTCTTTTAGAATATAAGAATATAGTCTAAGATGAGGATGTTCTCCCCACCGCGGCAAAATGATATCCTCAACAGCAGCGAGGATATAGTAGTAGCTACAACACTCGGAATATACCCCGTTACTCCGCCTGTCCACCTATATCTATCTTCCTTGTACAGTACCAATAATTACTATGTATACCACAAGTCCTATGGCTGCAAATTCCGCCGATCACGCTATATCCCACCACTCTGGTCCATAGAAGTGCCGCAGATGTACCCGACTACTGCGCTTACTACCATAAGATACTTCCACTATCTTCCACTGCGTCCACTAGGATACCGCCTACTCTAACTTCGGCGTAGTCACGGTCTATCTCTTCCCTCTGGTTGGCCGTCCCCGCAAACATCGCGTGTGAATGGACGAACCGTCAACCACCAGCCCGTCCATCATGAGTACTTTCCACTATATGACTCTCCCCACCCAATGCCAAGTACCACAGCCTATCTTGCACCCTTTACCCCACCCAGCAAAAGCAATATCCGGGTCCCCAATCGCTTCCCGTCAACCATCTCCGTCACCGTCACCGTCTCCCACGCATATACTCTAGTAAAGTACACGGGTTGGTACCAATACTCCAATACACCACCAATACCAATACCAATACCAATACCACAATACCCATACACCACCACAGCTTTAGCAATCAACGCCGCCGCCCTCTCACCTACTGAGTAATCAATCCGAAGAGAAGCATCATCCCTCCAGCCGCGCTTAAACCTTTTATCCCATCAAGCCAGCCTATCCTCTCCGAAACCCTTCTACCATTCCTACCACTAAGAACACCACCATTACTACATCTCGCAGCCTCACCTACCCAGCTCAGCTCCCCCGCGCCCAACAAAAAAGTCCCCCGAGGCTCCCACACTCAACATTGCGCTGTGGTTCACCATGGTGCGTTCGCGATCGTGACATTCGCCTTGACGGTCATACTGCTTCCCGCTGCTGCTGCGTCTGCGTCTGCGTCTGCGTCTGCGACTCGGTCCTGCGATCCGGTTATACGCCCATACCTACGCGCTGCGCTGGTCAGAGATATTAAAACGACGTCGTCGGGTGGGATAGGAAGAGAAGGAGAGCAAGATGGAGAGTATACATGGGGTGGATGTGTCGTGGTTGCATAATACGAATAGTAGAGGTATGTGTGGCCCCGTTTGTCTGTCCTGTCCTTTATAGTGGTTTGGTGGGGGTGTGGCTTCGAGGGCGGCGAATTCGAAGATTCGGGACTGGAGTCACGGTTGGGAGAGGTGCAGCTCAAGGCGCTTCGAGGGCTACAGCTAATGCTGGGCCCTCTGAGTTACGGTCTCGAGTGAGGCAAGATTCAAGGAGCTGCGGCTGAGGACCCCAATTCAGAGAGCTGAAACCAAGACAAAACTCCGAATTGTTGTAACTGAACACAATCCAGACCACAGCTAACATCACACTCTCCAGAAAGCACACGATCCACACGATCTGAACGATCCAGTTCCATCACATCCGACATAGCGGGACGATCATCCCCAGTCCCAAAGACGAATGGCACCGCAACCGCCACCTCCGCGCCCCGCGACACCCCGCCCTCAACACCGCGCCAGATCCCCCAACGCGCCGGGCCACCCACGCGCACAATCCCAACTACAGACAAAGTAGGCTCCCCCGCGAGCCTGCCCGGCAAATCAACTCTCCCGGGTCCAACCGGCATCCGCCGCAACTCGTGGCTCTCCAGCATCTCGTCCAAGTTCTCGTCCTCCCCCTCAAGCGCCCAGCCCGTCGCCGCAGCAGCAGCAAACGGCGAACAGACCCCGCGCTCGCCTGTTGCGCCACTGTCAAGCACACCCGAAGAGGAGGAGCCGCGGCCGCCTGTGCAGACTGCGCCGCGCAATGCGGTGCTGCCGCATGGACAGAAGGCTGGGGATGGCACGGCACCGTACACGCCTGTCCCGCCCAAGTCGACGCATCCGAATTTCCTGACTAGTGCGCTGAGGCGGCTGTCGTCGGGGGGGCAGTTGGCATCGTCGGCATCGCCGAGGGGGAATGGCGGGATCTGCGAGAGGAGAGTGCTTAATGTTGATGTCGCAAGGGAGAGGTGCTGTATGCCGGAGTTGGATCAGGCGAAATTGAGGAGGGTGGCGTTTTGTGTGGATGTGGAGATTGCGAGTCGCCCGAGGTATAATGATGAGGAGCCTTTGGAGAAAGCGGGGGATAAGACGAAGAAGAAGAAGTTGGCTGAGAAGGGGGAGGGGGAGGCGCTGAAACATGCCACGGAAGTTAAAGATCAGAAAGAGAAGGACAGGGTGGTGCATGTATCTGGAGAGCAGGTTGAAAAGGAACCCGCTAAAGAGGGCTCGGAGCCCGCGACGAATGGCACAGCGCAGATCTCGACTGAGAAGCCAATGACGCGGAAGAAGGAGAAGAAGAAGAAGAGCGACGAGGAGCGCAAGGCGCGCAAAGAGAAGAAGCGCAAGCTCGCCGAGGAGAGCGGGACTATCCCCGTCGAGCTCGTCAGAGGCGACAGCGACAGCTCTGCCTCCAACGCCTCCGCCGCAGCGCCTCTTCCGCGGTCGTCCTCCTCTCCCACTACCGACCCAGTTCGCATCTACCGCCGCTGCTGCCAGCTTCGTGAGACGCCCATCCTTAAGAAGATCACTGAGCAGCTCGCTCAACCATCCAACACGGGCGACAAACCCGGCGTTGTTACTCGCCTCGATCTGACAGACTGCTGGCTCCAGCTCGCAGATCTTGCCACACTTGGCGATTACCTCGCTGTCGTCCCCGTAAAGGAGCTTATCATGGAGAACTGTGGCCTCACAGACGAAGGTGTGCGGATCATCCTAGCCGGCCTCCTTGCCGTCAGCTCCCCCGACCAGGAGAAGCCGCGTCGCTCACCTCTGGGGCATCACCAGGGCGCAACTGCGATAGTCCCGCGTCACGGCGCTGTGCAGCGCGTCACTTTCAAGAACAATCCCAAGGTCGGGCGTGATGGGTGGAGGCATATTAGTTTGTTTATTAATATGTCGCGCTCGCTGCGGAATCTCGACGTCTCGTTGATTCCGTTCCCGCAGGCTGTGTCGCCGAAGTCGACTGAGAATGCTTCTCCTGCTTCCAATGCCTCGCCTGCTACTGGTGGGGCTCCAGTAACACCTGCTAAAGCCACGATCCCGGCAGTTGCAACGGGCACAGATCCAGCGGCGATATTATCAAAGGCACTCGGCACGCGCCTCGCCGGCGCCGAACTCGAGCTCCTGAACATGGCAGAGACGGGCCTGACAGCTCCGCAAATCGGCCTCGTCGTCGACGGCGCCATCCAATGCGGCTTGCGCCGCCTCGGACTCGCCGGGAACAACCTCGACGCCGAGGGCGTGGCGCACGTAGCACGGTACCTGGAAGCCGGGAAATGCGAAGGCCTTGACCTGGGCGGGAACCAACTGAGCGACCTCCTCGACCCGCTCGCCGAGTCCATCTTCCCGTCTCACCCCCTCTTCGCCCTCTCCCTCGCCAACTGCGGCCTCACCTCCGACTCCCTATCGCACCTCTTCCCCGCGCTGGTCCGCCTCACCAACTTCCGCTTCATAGACCTAAGCCACAACACGGCGCTCTTCGCGACCAAACCCTCCGCCGTCCACCTGCTGCGGAAGTACCTCCCCCTCCTGCAGTCGTTAAAACGTATCCACCTCTCCTCCTGCGCCATGTCGCCCGAGCAAGCCATTGCACTCGCGGAGATCTTCCCGGATTCCCCGGGGCTGGCACACGTCAACCTGCTCGGGAACCCGGAGTTGACTGCCCTCGCTACGGCAGGGGCAGATGGGCATCAAGAGGAGGCGTGCGCGCTGTACGCTTCCCTCATGGCTGCCGTACGCGTGTCGAGGAGTCTGATCTGCATAGACATCGACCTCCCCGCCGCGGCGTCAAGCGAAGTCGTCAAAGCCCTCGCGAAACAGGTCGTCGCCTACTCGCTGCGCAACATGGAGCGCGGCCCCGTCGCGGAGATAACGCAGGATCCGTCTGCGCCTCCGCCGGCTATCGAGCCGCGCGATGATGTTGCCGTCCCGGATGTCCTGGCGCATCTGGTGGGGCACCATCACGCCTCTAGCGCGGACGATGCCGATTCCGATGCTGATGCGGCGTTCCATTGTGCTGATGGTGAGGGCGCGGGGGCGCCGGACGAGGATTACGTCATTGGCGGCACTGGCGTCGTCAAGGCTCTCGGGATCTGTTTGAAGAATCGGTCTGGGGATTCGAGGAGGGCGAGTATTGATAAAGATCGTGTGAGGTCATCTGTTGATTTGCGGAGGGGCGACGATGGGGCGGCTACTAGTGCGAATGGGGCAGGGAGAGCGAGGGATATGTCGAAGAATTTGTTGGGGAGTGCGAGGAGGATTAGGGCGCGGTTGCAGCCGGCGCTGTTGAAGGAGGCGAAGGAGGGAGGGGGGTTGAATTACCGTGAGTTTTATCCCCCTTTTGTTATACCATACGGTTCACGTGCTAACACTACACTAGATAAACTCGTCTTCCTAGACCAAACCCTCTCCCGCATGATCACCCGCTTCGAAAACGAGTACCCCGACACCCGTCTCCCACCCTCGCCACCGCTCACCAACCCCGCGCTCCCATCCTCATTCTACACCCCCTCCAACCCTGCCGCTTCTACCAAACCCCCCGTCGCCTCAGCAACAGACTACGCGTACCCCGATGAGACGGCTCTTTCCGACGACGACATCGACGCCGTACCCGGAGGGGAGGGACGGACGAGCCGCCCGATATTGTCGAGGCATAACTCGGACGTGTCGTTAGCGTCGAAGGCGCTGTCTCAGGAGGAAGGGAGAATGTTGAGGTTTGGCGCTAAGTTTGGGGGGGATGTGGATGAGGATGAAGGGGGGATGGGAGGGGTGGAGGGAGGCGAGTTGGTCGCTGCTGTTGAGGCGGAGGCGGAGAGGGTTAGGATTAGTGAGAGGGTGGAGGGGGGTGAGGCTGTTTAGTCTCCTCCCCTGCGACTCCTTCCTGTATACCGCGCACTCGCGGTGTGGTGGTGGATTCGAACTCTGCTCGGGTCTTTTGTCTCGCGTTTTATTTCATTTTGAACATTTTTGTTAGAGTGTTGTTTTCTCTGCGCGAGGGGGGTTTTATGGAGAATACGGGGGTTTTGATTGCTAGGCTCGGGCATTTTCTTGGGGGGGCGCTGGGGCGCCTTTTTTTGGTGGTTTTGTGCTAGTGCATGAGGGGGGTGTATATAGATAGTGTTGACTTAGGTGGATGGTGTGAGGGAGGATGAGATGGGAGATGGGATGAGAGGATGAGATAGTTATTGAAGAGGATAACGTGTGCCTTCTTCCTCTCCGCGCGCGCTATGTCATGTATATGCTATCCCTTCCGTGCAAACCCGCCCCAACGGCCTTACACATCCAACTCTTCCAACTTCCCCCCGTTCCCACCACACAACATCATATTCACCTACTAAGAGCTCTTGGCCGTAGCGGTGCCCTTTGGGGTGAGTTATACGACAAATCGATACAATAGACTTCTTGTCCATCCACTACCGCCTTTTCCATAGACACATAAACATGTATAGGGGCAACTCCCTGGGGGCCAGGCAACACCACACGTCGTCTAGTGGAGCTGATTCCCAGTACCCTAAGTTTCTTAAGATCCTGCGATTGTCGATACAGTTCTCCACCGTGATCATCAAGGGCGATCCATGGTTCAGCCGTGTCACTCGTCTTTCCGAATGCGACTACAAGCTCCCCGTTAACTGCGTTGCGATTCGATGTTCGCGTGGTGAGATGGACGCATGCTGTGAAGCTCGAGTCGCCGTGGGTTAGAAACATGCGCCTTTGAGAGTCCCAATCCTCCTTGGGCCGGATCGTAGTAGCTTCGAATGGGGAGCCTGGGTCGTGGAGCTTGACGTTCATTTCATTGAATCCCTTGCGGAACATGAATGCGTTCTTATGGCTTCTGCTCATAGCGATTGAGAGGGTCGAGTTAATGCGCTTCTTGATGAAAAGACTGCGAGTTGACTCTGTGGTTTTTGCTATTTCGCTCGGCTTGATGGCACCGAACTCATTGGACCTGACTCGGCTGTAGACACTTCCGCCGTGCATTTTGAGCCGGATACCGATCTGCTGGCTACTGCCTGTGACATCAGGCTGTGAACAGCTTAGTGACATGAGATATGTTCCGTCTAGATCGTAGTTGCGGCTAGTGTCTGGTCGAGGGTAGATGCCAGTTTTAAGGTAGAGGTCACCGGTGCTTAGTCCGGGGTCGTCGTCGGCATTTTGTCCCGGGTAGACGTCAGTAGTGATCCGCAGGCCCTTATTAGTTATGAGAAAATCCGGGCTGAAGTCCGTGTCGTTAATGAGGGTGACGGACGCAGAATTACGAAACTCGGAGGGATTGTACGCGAGAATGCCACGGTGTCTTTGACCTGTAGTCATAGCTCTCCAGGCAAAGATACTGAGGTCGTTGCTCTCCTTTATTAT
Source organism: Pseudogymnoascus sp. SDFLT0511 (assembly GCA_030180035.1). Classification (NCBI taxonomy): domain Eukaryota; kingdom Fungi; phylum Ascomycota; class Leotiomycetes; order Thelebolales; family Thelebolaceae; genus Pseudogymnoascus; species Pseudogymnoascus sp. SDFLT0511. The sequence goes on along the minus strand of JASCQD010000009.1, from coordinate 1,962,804 downwards.
CTCCTCCTGAAGTCTACTAAACGCTCTTTCACCCTCCCCATACAACATCGGCATGTTAACGTCGAATATTCCTAGCAGGCAGTAGGACAAGTCTTCGATACGTGTAGTCTGCCGGGTTGCGGCCCAAGACATCCGTCTAGCTATTGAAAGGCTATAAAGAAGCTCGGAATTCTGAAGCACGTCGGCATCAATTTTGGTTATATGAGAAATTACGTCGCTCAGATCCGCTTTTGTCCCGCGCATACTCCACTCCTGGTCATAAAACCTCAGTTCCTTAGGTGCGATGAGCTCTTGCAAAGTCCAGCCGCGGGTGAACCACCGGCAGTTCTTGAAGGTCGAGCTTGCGTCCTCGAGCGAGAGCCTACTGCCAGCTGGCAGGTCAGCGAGCCATGCGTAGCAAACCGCGGCATCCGTATACCACTTGAACATGGAGTTGATAGCTTCAGTCAGCTCTGCACTGCTGGTTTTATCAATGCAGCAAGTATCAACCCATGCGTACTCTAGTCCATCCTGTCGAGCTAATTGACAGGTCTGTTCAATCTTCCGGAATCCTAGCTTTTGGCGTCTCAACTCCTCCTTGAGGTGTGTAAAGTCTTGGAAGGTAACTTCTTCCTCGGCCCATGTGTGGGACAGAATTGCATACCTAGGCACCTGACTTCCGCCATCTATGAACTCCTCCAGCATCATAGTCTCGCTATTAATGAGCCTCATGGTGTATTAAGTGACTTCAGCTTGGGAATTACCAAGCTTCGTGGAAGAAGAAAGGATGGCATAAATAATCAACAAGAAACCGTAAAATAGAGCGCGCTGGTGCTTATCATGCAACGGGGTAACACAACTCCTTGTTCGTGGTTTGCTTTCAACGTACTCCACGATGCCAAGGGGAAGTAAGGGCCCAGTAAGAAGCGTAGTGCATCAATTAGTAGGGGAAAACTGCCAAGGAAAGAAAGAAGCCCTATTTTCGGATGCATCTTCCGAGGGTGAACAGGGGTAAGACGCAGCTAAGATTTAATGTACATTTCGTATCTATCCTTCCTTGAAATTAACGTAGCCTCTTGCATGTAATGTAGCATGATCGGAAGTGTTTGAACCAATTGTGTCACTTTATATGCGAGAAAATACAGTTTAAGGGGAGCCATCTATAGACCGCAGTTCTAAAATACTGCCGTCTAACATTACAAATTGCCTCATTCCCACGAGAAGTGCTCGCAGTGCAAATAAAAGCCCCTACCTTTAGAATATTTAAGGATGTTCAAGTTCTTGTTAGCGGCAGCATTGCGCACATCATTCTGCATCGTCTCTAGCCTGCAGACAATAACACCTAATTATTCACCTGCTTCTGCTGTCTTTACCGCCTCCTGCTGAACGATTCGCGGAAGTTGTGGTTGAGATCTTTATTCCCCTCATGTCACTGTGACCTCATGGCCTCTTTTCTAAACAAAAATGTCCTTATCTAACGCGGCAGATCCTTTCACGTTCGTTGGGCTTACTGGATCTCCCTGGGTTATGTTCGCTGGATCTACCATATGCACAGCCTCTCCAGTTAGATACACCTCTACGCGAACGTGGGATGATGAGCTTACTGCTGGATATTTTAACAGTAGCCCGCCTGTAGTTTTGTAAGAAACCATGTGATGCTAATGTCTCAAGTTACGAGGATGATGCGCGGCGAGAGGGGTCCGGGACGACTGCGTTCGCTATTGTCGCCGATGAAAAGAGATTCTTTGCCGTTGGTGGGAGCTCTGGCTTATTCAGCACAAGCTGGCAGCAAGGTGTATCTAGCAGATTGCTCGTGGTGGGTGGTAGGTTTCGGTAAATTGGTATTCTTACCAAGAGGTGTGTGCGTGATCGCTGTGTCAGAAGAATGTCGCCATAAATATGATGGCACCAAGGAAATGCGTCGACAAGGTTGCTGCATATTAAATTAGTGACGTTCTTCGTTTCCATGTTCTTTCTATTTAGTGACGTTCTTCGTTTCCATGTTCTTTCTATTGTTACTCACCGGATTATACTGTGACATGCAAACGTAAGCCAAGTTTGGATAACAAGAGCAACGATCCTATCCAGTAGAACATGAAACCCCTAGCAAAATGTTCCTTCATGTCAAGAAGCCGAAGCTGATACACAATGAATGGAAATGTGTGAAGTAGTGCGAGGATAAAGAAGGCGTCGGAGACCCATCTATGGAAGCAACAGTGGCCGAAAGCAAAGCACTAGGTAGTGTGCAAAGAAGATTAGGGCCCAATACAGTAGGTTATTATGGTTTATTACAAGCATTCGCGGAGGCCTTAGAACTGCTATTGAAAGAAAATGTATCGCCTACACCTACAGTCATGAATGATGTTGGTGCATACGATATAAAATGTGCCATTTGGTAGCGGATCGTTGGGCGTAGAGTCCACCATTTGATAGCAGTGCATCGCCATTTTCATGTAATAGACACAGTCCAGTGCTTGAGACTGTAGGGCAGAACTGACATTGGTTGACATAGGTTTCCGAAGCATAATTAAGAGATAATTCAGCCATTGATTCTTAATAACGTTATATAAGCTACTGGCCGATATGTTTCCATAAGGTAACATCTTTAGAGACATAAATTGGTGGGACTTGGAACGTATGAAAAGTGGAATTAATGAGGGAAAAGGTGTCATCGACCAGAACGATGGATGGATCTGGGGTGATGCCAGGTATGATTGGGTTGATTTCAGTAGAAGACATGGCCTTCCAAAATCTGCGTAGCGATGTTAGTGACATGGCAAAATTGAATTCACTGACGGATCACTGACGAATCACTGACGAAGTCGGTAACGTTATTTACATTGGAGTGTTTAACCGTCATTTATCCTGAGGCACTACGGTTATATTGGTGGTGGCTCTGTCGTGTTTGCGCCAAGCCAACAGCCAAGAACAGCAACTCAGAATGCCCAGGGGGTTAAATGCCATATAAAACTGCCGAGCTATGACAATCAGGGGAAAACCTACGAATGACACGGCGCCAATTCCAGGATACTGAGGGGAAGCTCATTAAATTTACGAAAATAGACAAAAACGCACCAAGGCATGCCTGGGCTTCTCCGCATCCCCTCTTTTTCTTATGGCGGGGTTTTAGCCAAAATCAAAATCAAACCCAAAATCAAAGCCAACAGCGATAATCGCCAATCGCTACGAATCTCTCGAAAGTGTTATCTTCTCCACCTAAGCTGTCATGCGGTGCGTGGGGTCCCCACACACCCCGGTGGGGTAGAAGCCTCATGTCTCCAAAACCTTATCCAGTCCAGACGATGTACATGGTATGTCATGCCCAGGTCAGCAGAGGGACGATAATCGTCTTGTCGTCCTTTTAATTAGTGATTAAAAGTCATTAGAAGGTATATATAGTCTTTCGATTTCCCCCATTCCATTATCTGCTCACTCAAGAACTGCGTTTCCATTGGCTTTCCTAAAGTTAGTTGAAACACACAAACTCATCATGGGCTTCCTACCCAAGATTGGCGGCCCTCGTTCAAATCAGACCTACATACCTGTCCGCCCTCCTAAAGGTCACTACTTCTTTGCTGGCAGGACGTTCCCTCGCATTGCCTGGTGGAAGCGTCGCAACCTCCGCACACTTTATATCTATGTTGTCGTACTTATTCTCACCAACACTGCCAATGGCTTCGACGGCAGCATGATGAACGGTCTTCAGACTCTAAGCTACTGGCGCGAATATTTTGACAACCCCTCAGGTTCTATCCTTGGGCTTTTCAATGCGTCTATGAGCTTGGGTTCGTTGATCGGCTTGTTCTTCGTTCCATATCTTGTCGATAGATGGGGTCGAAAGTGCGGTGTTACTATTGGCTGCATAATCATGCTGATTGCTGTTGGTTTGCAGGCTGGCGCTCAAAACTTTGGAATGTTTGTTGCCGCCAGATTGCTGATTGGATTCGGTGACTGTATTGTGCTGGGTGCCGCCCCATTGCTTATTACCGAAATCGCACATCCACAAGATCGTGCTATTCTCGTCACGTTAAGTGGTGCTTCGTACCATTCAGGAGCATTTATTGCATCATGGACTACTTACGGCACTCTCCAGATCCAAGTACGTATCTAAGTATTCTGCGATTGCTTCCAATATATTTGCTAACTACATACAGAACGACTGGTCCTGGAGACTCCCCAGCCTACTCCAATCCATCTGCTCGATTATGATACTAGGCATGATGTGGTGGATTCCCGAAAGCCCGAGATGGCTACTCAACAAGGACCAGGACGAAAAGGCATTGCAAATCCTGTCCTACTACCATGCGGAGAACAACCCTCAGGATGAGTTTGTTCACCTAGAATTTACCGAGATCCGGACTGCCATCGCACTAGACAAGGAAGCTGATAAGAACTCGTGGCTTGACCTGGTAAGGACAAAGGGCAACCGCAAGCGAATGGCTGTAATCACGGCTATTGGATTTTTCTCTCAATGGTCTGGCAATGGGCTGATCTCCTATTATCTTCACCAAGTGATGAACAATGTTGGCATCACAAGTGCCAGTACTCAACTCGGCATAAATGGGGGGTTGAAATCTTGGGGTCTCTTTGTCAACATCTTCATGGCGTTTTTCGTCGACAGAGTTGGACGACGGCCGATTTATCTCATCTCTACTATCGGCACTCTCTTCGCTTTCACCATCTGGACCATCATCTCTGCTAGATATGCCGTTGAATCCGAGCCTAATAAAGGCCTTGGTATTGGATTTGTGATTATGATCTTCGTCTACGGCTCCTTCTATGATTTCAAGTCGGTACCCCCCCCTTCACTTAACCTTGCCAAAACTAACAAAGGTTTTCTAGATCTGGACTGATGGCCTCCTACACTACTGAAATCTTGCCATACGGCATCCGCGCCAAGGGATTCACCTGGCTCAACTTCTGTGTCACCGCTGCCCTCTTTTTCAACCAGTACGTCAACGCCATCGCTCTCGAAGCGCTCGCTTGGAAGTACTATCTGGTTTACTGCGTGTTCCTGGTATTCGAGGTTGGCGTTATCTACTTCCTCATCATCGAGACGCGATACACACCGCTCGAGGAAATCGCAAAATTCTTCGACGGCGATGATGCGGTGGATGTGGCGGAGATTGCGAATGCGGAAATGAAGGCGAGCAATATGAATGAGGCGAATGCGGTGCCAGAGAAGCAAGAGATAAAGTCTTTCGCCTAGTAATGCTACTAGTTACTTCGAGAGGCAAATTGTGTGCCAGACAAGTAGGAGATAAAGGTAGAATTTGCCTAGTAATACCCACTACTTTGACACCGTTCCCAATTAAGATTGCACTGGGAGAATGAGCGTTTACCCTGTCGTCGTCCTTGTTCTCACCTGATAACGAGGGAGCCGAGCTGTCACTATGGGTGGCCCATGCGGATCTGGGATAATGACCTCGATGCCCACCAAGCTAATAATGCATGCACACTTACACTCTTCATGGAGGGTAAAAGTATTTCCTCCCTATTAACTGATGTCTGGTGTTGGGTTATAAACGGAGCGCAGTCCGCTCCCTATCCGTTTATAGCCAATTACACCCTGACGCTGCGGCCGACGTAGTCAGCTTCTAAAGAAGTCATATTTATAGATATACTAGCCTATTTATAAAACACTAGGTCTCAAACAATAGGGCTTATTGTAATGATGTACGGTTACGCCCTCGCTACACCCCACTGAGCCAAAAAGACTACAATATTCCGGCTCGCCCGGAATACGCGTAACACGCTATATATACTGTAACGGTCGCACGCAGGCGCCCCGCTACTCTTATAGAGGTTTGGTAGGGAGAAGTCATGCCCCTATAAGTGCGTATACGATGTAGGCACAACCTACATTAGGTAGAGATATTCCTCCCGTATCTCTCCCTCATTAATGGCGGTTTTGCAATACAGTGAGACTCGTAGATTATACTGTACCAAAGCTACCAGGAACTGAGTGGAGAGCGCCTAGACCCGCCAAAATTATAAGTTGTCAACCTGCTGAGCACGGACAAGCCCGATGATGGCCCTAATATCAAACATTCAATAATCACCACCAAAACATAACCACCTAAAGGTGCGCCCCAAGTCCTTGTTCGCTCCTGCATTATTTCAAGGTTTGGCGCCACTTATAAACGACCTCATTGGGGCGGGGACCCTCCCCCGCAGATCGTCCCCGCGTTTACAGGGATCGCTTACTCTCCCAAGACATTTTAGGACCAATGCTGTCCTGGGCAGTTTTTAAAAAAAAAAACTGGCGGAATTCTGTCTACTTGTCTAAGTTTGTAATGTGGATTTTATTTTCCCATCTCATTATTGGGTAGCTAGCTAGTTGAGCCCGACAATTGCCTGCCTCTTACTATCCGGGCAGGGGCCTATAACTATACGGAACTAGATAGGAAAAATAATGAGGAGACTTGAGCAGGGTGGTAGTTACCGTGCCAAGGGCACGGTTTATCACCAAGAAATGTGCCAAGTACTCTACCGCTTTTTATTCCAACCACCACAAACACCACGTTGTCATAATTGGCATCTTACAGCGGCCATCTCCGTCGTTTCATCAATTAGACAGTCGGTGTCTGGCGGCTTGGCAAGATTGATGGACAATCCCGATAGATGGACGACAACTGTTCCCCGCACTAGGTACAAGATAGATTATACAGCAATGTGCGGAATACCCTCTCGTTGCCTCACAGTACTCGTCAGCTTGTATCTCAAACTATATAATATGGATCTAGAATACCCCGCATCGCTACACAGTCGAATGCTCTTTAATCAAGAAGCCTGAATAAATAAAAAGACGCCCGGATCCTTCCACCCTTTCAATTTGCAACTCACAAGTCGAATATATATCGACCACATAGTCAATCATCACACACTATCCCTATTGCCCCTTATCAGCAATCATGGATGAAGATCTTGGCCCAGATACCATCACCCCCCAAAATGTGAGCCCTAGTGGCTTCGGTCAACGAGTCAAAGGCCGTCTTACAAACATCAGTCGAGCCTTCACCACTCGAGATGGCCTCATTGGCGACTATGACTATGGCTTTTTGCTCCGACCCAACCTTCCATTCATGAAAAAGAGCCTGTACCAGGCCCCCTTCTTTGGACTCAATGACAAGATGCCTGTTGCTCTAGGTATGCTGCTTGGCTTGCAGCATGCTTTGGCTATGCTGGCGGGTGTAATTACCCCTCCACTTATTCTCAGCGGCACTGGCGGTGCGAACCTCAGTGGTCCAGAGCAGCAGTATCTCGTTTCCACGGCTCTTATTATTTCGGGAATTATGTCCATCGTGCAAATTAATCGCTTCCGGATCCCTAAAACCAAGTGAGTTTTCTCCTATTATGTCGAACCAGTCGTCTATCAGCTGGATGTTATCGTGGATTTACACGGGTAATATGCACAATACTAATTGCCCGCCTCCTAGCTACTTCGTTGGTACCGGCGTCCTTTCCGTCGTGGGAGTGTCCTTCTCCATTATTCCCATTGCTCAGGGCGCTTTCAAACAAATGTACGCCAATGGATACTGTCCTACTTCAGATAATGGTGCTCCTCTACCATGCCCTCATGGCTATGGCGCCTTAATTGGCACGTCGTCGGTGTGTGCCATAACTACAGTCTTAATCTCCTTCATCCCGCCGAAGATGCTCCAGCGCTTGTTCCCGTCCATCGTCACCGGTCCCACAGTTATGCTGATTGGTGTCAAACTAATTGAGACCGGCTTCAAGAACTGGATGGGGGGCAGTGGGCCATGCTATGATCCTGCGAGCAATGGGAAGCAAGCAGACTTTTTCGCCTTGTGCCCAGACATCAATGCGCCACATGCTCTGCCTTGGGGATCACCAGAGTATCTAGGGTTAGGATTTTCGGTCTTCATCACCATTCTTCTCTGCGAAAGATTTGGATCACCCATCATGAAATCGACGTCTGTTGTATGGGGTCTTCTCGTCGGATGCATCATTGCAGCGGCAACTGGGTATTTCCCTAAGGGTGGCATAGATTCCGCTCCTGCAGCTTCTTTCGTTTGGCTCTATACGTTTCCTCTGAGCATCTACGGGCCTCTCGTGTTGCCGTTAATAGCGGTGTTTGTCATTATCGCCACCGAGGCAATTGGTGACATTACGGCTTCATGTGACGTCTCGCGGATCCCATTCGAGGGAAAGGTGTACGAGTCCCGAATCCAGGGTGGACTGCTCACGGACGGCCTAATTAGCGTCGCTGCAGGCATGATGACCATGACGCCCATGAGCAGATTTGCACAAAATAACGGCGTCATTGCGTTGACAAGATGTGCGAATCGTAAGGCCGGCTATGCCTGTTGCTTTTTCCTCATTATAATGGGTATTTTTGCCAAATTTGCCGCTTCGTTGGTTGCGATTCCGTCGTCGGTGCTCGGCGGCATGACTACGTTCCTCTTCGCAGCGGTAGCGGTGTCTGGGATGGCCATCATCTATCGTGGCAACTCGTTCGACCGACGCACGCGCTTTATCCTAACGGCGGGTTTGTCTATGGGATACGGTGCCACATTAGTACCTAACTGGTTCAGTAACGTCTTTTCTTATACTGGCGACAATACCGCCCTGCAAGGACTATTAGATGCCATCACTCTCATTATGCAGACGGGTTTCGCGGTGGCAGCGGCTGTCTGTATGGCACTCAACTTAACGTTGCCTAATGAGTTGGATGACGATATTGGTACACCTGAACCCATTTCATCTGATTGTTCTTGCAAGCAGCAAGGCATTGTTATTGAAGAGGTAGAAGAGTCTAAAACTATAACGTAAGGTCTATAGAAGTTGATTGACATACAAGAGAAACGGCATGCTTGAAACTATCGTTATACATTGTTGAGCTACTGAGAGGCATGTACTAAAGATCATGTCGCCAAAAGAAAAATAGTTCCCCTTCGTTATTTTCGGGGCCCCTCTATCTTACAAATTATCTTACTAATCATCATAATAAAGCTTTTAAGATGGTAGTTGAGTTATTCTGACGACATGCCGAGGAATTTGTCGTCTCTGGACTTCTTCTGATACTTAGCTTGAGATTTCCATATTCCAAGTCTGAGGCTCAAACAGCCGGGCGCAAACAGTCATACTCGGCTCATCATCCAACATCGCAGCACTCGCACTAGCACCATTGATCTTCCCATCAACTATATGGACATCCATAGCACAAATTATTTCTCCCTGGTGCCCATAAAAAGTTGCAACGCAATCAAGAGTCCAAGTCTCGGAGCCCCCATCCTCCGTAGATGCCCTTTCCACCTTCAACATTCTAAGCCCCGAACTAATTTCACCAGCGAGAACGAAGTACTCGTTTTGCAGTGACCCCATTCCGCAATCTGTCTCTGTTGTATTCATCGGAACTCAGCCTCTAGCATCGGGATCTACGTAGTTAAGGTTTGTGTATGGATTATAGTTTTGCTCGTCTTCTGCACCAGAAACATGATATTCATCGTCTGATTCGTAGCCTTCAGGTAGCAAACTCGCAGGGTCAAAAGCCTCGAGGGAATCCTTTCCCGATAGGATATAATGTTCCCTTACAAGTCTTGGTCCTATTAATTGAGGCGATTCTCTTTTCCCGAATGAAGTTTCGACACATGTTTTGTGGTCCACGTCTACGTCAAAACTTAGCAGATTTGAGATTATGAGCTTCCCGTCCCTTCCGGCCGTAATCACCATATAACGGCTCGGTGTTGAGTTTGAAGGTAGGACTACCGGCCAGTGACTCCCTCCTCAGAATGGAAACGTATTGGGTCTTCAGTAGTCATCTCATTGGGGTCCGTTACATCTTCAAGGCGCTTCCAGTAAGACGTATGGAGATGTCCGTCATCTCCCACACTGCAAATTCCGGAGCTTAATTCCGCAGGCTCTGAAGGTGCGGAATAAAGCTCTGGAGTCCAGGATAAATTCCAGACTGGCGATGGTGAATGAGATGCTAGTGTCCATAATATCTTCGGTTAATCACCTTGGAGACCATGCCCTGGGATACGGATGACATATACAGAGCCTGAATAGAGCGTGCATGCCAGAACACCAGGATGGAGGTGATGAAAGCGAATTGACGTGATGGCGGCTTTCTCTGAGATTAGGGTGATTGTGTTTGACAGCGTAAGACGGGTTGGAGAACTACTAGCTATAAACGTCCTAATCGAGCCGTCTAATGAGCCTACAGCTAACGCAGTAGGCATGCTAGGGGATACATGAAGTGCCGTGACTGCAACTGGAACATTAATGGTTTGGACGATTGCACTACTATTGAGATTAGCCTGGGGGCTTAAATGTTGGATTTTCCACTTACATATTGTCTGTTGAGAGTTGAACAGTTGCAATGATTCGAGACTAAAATCATCCTACGAGAAAGGCTTATTTGTATTCGCAGTTGATGTTCGAGTTCCAGCAATGAAATGATCAAGAGCGCCAGGGAGGAGACTAAGGCATGTTGGCACCTAGTGTGGAATCTGTGCTGATGCGTGAAGGATGAATTGAGACATGGCAAGGAATTAAAATCATTACAAAAAAAGTGCTGGCGGGGATTCGATAATAGTTTGCTAGATATTTTCTTCCCAGATCTTCAGGGGTTACTAGTGTTGAAGATTCAGCCTTTGGTTTTTGGTGTTCCATTCAAATATACAGGTTGTGGTGCTTGGTGCGCCGGTTTCATAAGCTAGTGCATCATAAGATAGTTCATAATGCAAATCTATTACCGTAAATGATTGATGCTATAATGTAACAGCGGAGCATTACATATGGTGCGTATATAGCGTATTACTCCATACTCATATTTCTGTGAGCTGGAATATGTTTTAATTTTTTTTGATAACCAGCTGGGAACTTGAGGTTTCGCTTAGATGACAATATATATATGTATATCTCTACACTTTCGCTAAGATAAAATGGAAATTGGCCATCTAAAGCTTCGAGTCCTTCGCCGCTAAGTCCCGGAGCGCCTTTCTTAGGATCTTCCCCGACTGTGAGACCATTAGCATACAAGCCCCAATCTATCATCCGAAGGGGTATATACTTACAGGGTTCTTGGGAATTTCGTCCACAAATACAACACCTCCAGTAAGCCACTTATACCTCGTCGTCTGCTTCTCGACAAACTCGGCAATCTCCCTCTTCGTCGCCGTCATCCCCGGCTTAAGCGCCACATACGCTCTCGGGCACTCCTCGCCCTGAATAACAACGCCTACCACGCCTACATCACTCACCTTAGGGTTCTCCAACAGCAGCCCCTCCAGCTCTGCCGGCGCAACCTGGAATCCCTTGACCTTGATCAGCTCCTTCAGACGGTCAACGACGAACCAGCGGCCATTCTCAACCCTCGCCATATCACCGGTCTTTAGCCACCCGTCGCTCATCGTACCCGCCGTTGCGGACGGGTTGCGCCAGTATCCCTTCATAATGTTGGGGCCGCGGACCCAGATCTCGCCCTTGGAGTCAGGGCTGACGGGGACGTCTGCACCGGTACTGGGGTCGACGAGGCGCGCGGAGAGTCCGGAGACGAGGTAACCGACGGAGGAGTCAGTGGAAACCTCGGCGGGGTTCATTCCTGTGGCTACAACGGTCGTTTCTGTCATTCCATAGCCTTGCTGTGGAGGATGTTAGCTAGGGTAGTAGGGTGGGTGGTGCGTTGGTGGCTTACCTTGATGGTCAATTTGCCACCCCACAGGCTCTCAGCCTCGCGAGCGAGAGAGGAACTTAGTGGTGCGCCGCCGCTGGAGATGTAACTGACACTGCTAAGGTCGGCCTTCCTAGCTGCGGGGTGCTTCGCGAGAGCAGTGACGATGGGCGGCACGACCAAGAGCTCGGTGATGCGGTGGGTTGAGATGTGTCCGAGGAACTCGAGAAAGTCGAATTTGGTCATGATGTAGATTGGGATGCCGCGCTTTGGCCCAATAGAGCAGTACAAAACCTGTCCAAATGCGTGGTAGAAACTAAAAGGTAATTAGTATATGTCGGACAGGGTGAGTAAGATAAATTAGGAATCATACGGCAGCACGCAAATGCCTTTGGCAAGCTTTAAATTCTTCTCGTAATCAGGATCCTGCTTCAAGAGGTCGATCATCTGCGTGCTTGTGGCCATGTAGTTATAATGTGTGATCTCGACGCCCTTTGAAACCCCGGTCGTGCCGGAAGAGTAGTTGATGACGCAGGTCGTGTTCTTGGGGTCTTTTAGATGCGCCCATTGGAACTGGGAGCCTTCTAAGTTGCTTGCTACGAGCGCATCCCAATACTTCACGCCAAGACGAGATGCACCAGATCCGTGGTAGATTTCGTCGTCAAATATGAAAATGTTGTCCTTGCTGAACCCCGCCTTCCCAGCGGCGTCGAGGGCAACCTCAAGGCTAGCCCCGGAGGATACCATGAACCTTGGTTGCGAATCTTTCAATTGATGCGTCAGCTCGCGGGAAACATATGTCGGATTCGCTCCGGTGAATATGCCGCCGGCCATCAGGATACCCATCATTATAACTGGGTAGAAGAGCGCGTTGCCGGAGTAAACCAGTACTCGGTCGCCTGGCTGCAGGCCGGCCTTCTGCAGACCAGCAGCTACACGTTTAGACCATTGCCTCCACGATGCCAGAGTCAAGTAATGGGTATTAGGGCGCGTGGCATCGAGGAATGCCACCTTGTGAGGGATTGGGTCAGATACAGAGCCAAATACCCATTCGTGCAGGGATGGGGATTCGATTGGGGCCAACGGCGATGAAGGTTCGTAAATCATTCTGAGAGAAAGGGCTAGACAGTGTTCGAATCGCGGACTCTAGCATACAAAGGGAGGGAATAAGGGTGTTTATGTAGGAAAGAGAGTCAACAACGTTGGGAGGAGGCAGCGACGATCGGCCGTATTCTTATATCTGCATTCCCATAATCCCATGTACCGACAAGAGGATTGAGGTAACAACCTATTTAGGCCAACCTAGTTGGATACAGTCAGCCGATAGCTTACTAGCGCTCAGAATCAGCCTCTCGCCAGAATCATACACCCAGAATCATATGTAATCGGCCTTGGTAATACCTATTTACCGCATTCACCCTCGGCACGGACATAAAGTAGCTCTGGTTAGGATGCGGGGAAAATTTGTGGGCCTGGGGTAATCGGGAGCGTACCCGCTTCGTACGGTCGTTCCCGCCTGTGGTTGGCGGAAACCTTGTTTAGTTGCCGAGATGCTCTATCTCATAGGGAATATTGAGTGCAACTGAACGGCCTTGAGGAATACAGAATAATCAGATATAAACACAGTGACGATCTCCATGTGGTTACCGTTATCACAATTACCCATCGTTCTTTCCACAAAGTACATATCCATATCACGTGATACGTCCTTCTTATTTAAGTCACGTGACATTCAAGCTCTTTAAGCTAATTTGGGAATAGCGTCCGACTTCCAACCTCGAAACATTTAACGTCCCAGGCTCATGGAGGTAGGAACAGAGCACGGCGCCTTCGTATATCACCTCTCGGTTCCGATTGGTGGCTACTGTTTTCCCAACCGCAGTAGTAATAGCTCAAGAGACGACCTGTAGCTTGAGAGTCGACCTGCTTAGGAGTCGTTTCGCGTCCGTTTTGAGTACAAGGTAGTTCTCAATCACCCCAAGTGGAGGCCCCTACCAGCAACCAAAACGGCAATTTCTCGAATACATCTCTGCATCGGGGACATCTTGCGAGCCTAGACATCTTGGCATCATGCGTTTCTCCAGATAGTGCGCCGAACGGGCCGTGCAAGTCCAGAGGCAGTATCGATATCTGCTAGACACCTCGAAACATGGCCCGAGCTTGAGTTTGATCTGCGAGCCAGCGTTTGTGATCTACTTGGTGGCGTGAGGGCACCTTGGGGAGATCTGTGCATCTCGGGACCCTCCGTGGTGCGCTCGCGATGAGTTTTGCAAAACATGACGCCCTGTTGGTGAGGACTGTCAAGGTATTGGAAAGTTAAGACAGTGATATGGCACGCAGATTTTCAAATAATCTCAATGCTCGTACCTCTCTGTATGAACCTAGATATATCATGGTACGCGCAACTGGAGTTCCATGGGCATCTCTTTATTTCACCCCAGCGTCTTCTGAGCCTTGAGTGCTTCTAAAGTCAATCACAGTGCTGCTAAACTAACTTCGGCGGAACCTTGGCCAGCCTGGGCCTCTTCGGGCCCATCCGAGACGTCTAGAGCCTCAAATTACAAGTACTGACTCGAGCGCCCCAAAAAATAAAGGTCCCTTGACGGTGCAACTGGTAGGAGTGTCTTTGCCGCCTTCCCCCTTCAAAACTATGGGGGAGGCTGTGCGCTTGGAGAAACATGATTAGAAACGGTAAGGAGTCGAGCCCGAGAACAAGCAACTTCAGAAATAGGTCTCAAGACCGTACCGAATAGCGTCCGATTGGATGATTGTGCTGTCACAAATATACTACTTGCGGTCGACCTGTTTCTGCGCTGCGCCGCGGTGATCAAAACACCTATAAGTGCCTTTTTTAACCTGGTGCTGTATCAGTATAGAACATATGTATGTTATTGGTCCATACGTGTGGCAGGCTATTCACGGGTGTCGCTACATTTCTAACCTCTCCTGGAAAGGAACAATTTTATTTCTCCAGCCACCTTCAAGGTGTCCGTGGATAGATAAAAGGGACGAGAACCCCCTCACAGTTTTTTTTATCAGCTCCACAGCCGCTCCTCTCTGACTTCAACGCCCTTTCAGTACTCTATTTACTTCTCAGGCGCCGGTCGCATAAATTTTCTGTTTCAATCCTTAGAAACTTTATTACTTTTCACTTTTCACAAAAGCAAATATGCAGATTACTTCAATCATTGTCCTGGCCGCTTTAACCATTCCAAGTGTCTACGGCCATGGAGTTATCACCGAGGTTCAAGGAGCCAATGGTGTCGTCATGCCAGGGATTACAGGTTAGAATATTAACACCACACTCCAAACTATCAATCTGACAGCTTCAAGTGATCGATGGCACCCCGCGTGACTGCTCCAGTGCACGCTGCGGCGCCCAGGCCGACACGTCCATCACCCGCAAGAACGAGCTCGGGACCAGTAGGGCATCGGCGCTTGGCCGCACCTCTGGTGGGGGACCAGTTGATGCCGCCGCCGCTGTCGCTAACTTCATGGGCGGTAATAGCAACATCGCTGCTCGCAACGCACACATGTCTAAGCGCGTCGATTTCTCTAGCTTCTTCGGTGGTGGTGGTGGCGCCGGCGGTGGAGCTGGAGGAGGTGCAACCGGCACGGGCGTCAAGACCGTAAAGGGCACATCGGAATCCGGCGTTGCGGCAGCAGCCGGATCGGGAGCCGAATCTGGCCTTCCCACCACCGCCGATGATGGAACCCTCACCATGACCTTTCACCAAGTGAACCAGGACGGTGCAGGCCCACTCACCGCCGCCGTGGACGGAACCTCTGGAGGCACCGACCCCGATGCCTTCCAGAGCGCGGAAGTAGTCCAGAACGTGCCTGGCGCCATTGCAGGACTGAGCACAGCAACCAGCACCGACTTCCCCGTCAAGATCCAGATGCCGGCCGGCATGGTGTGCTCGGCTACCGTGGCGGGCGTCAACAACGTGTGCGTCGCGAAGCTTCAGAACTCGGCGCTGGCGGGGCCGTTTGGCGGCTCGGTGGCATTCACGCAAAGCAGCGCGGCACAGAAGCGCGCGGTCGAGTTTAACTTCCGCGCGCGCCGGTTTGCGCGTGCTCTTGGGAGGAATTAGGTAGATTCAGTCTAAATGCATGAGGGGGAGATGAAGGCTAGAGAAGCGAGGCTTGTAAGATTTGTTGGTTTTTGTTTGGCGCTTGGCGCTTGCCCGTCGTCTGCGGCGCGGATCCGGGATACACTCCTTATAAATGACGTTACGGAATAGATTTCTGTATTACCAGATTAGTACATACATATGAATTTCTTATTTTCTCCAGAAATTGATAGTCTGTTAGGGGCTGCTGCATGTTTATCTATTTAGGGGTTCTTGCATTGGTATTGAAGCACACTATTCGCGACTGGGTCCGACTCGACGCTAATCGCGACAACCACCCCAGGAGGTCTTGAACGAGCTTGATCGACAATTTCGACCCTACTCCTTTCCTTTTGGAAAGTTTGAAAGGCCCAGCCTTTGTCTAACCAGCGCCAGCCTCGTGCTCCAGCCCTCAGATAGAGAAGGTGCGACCGGGCCCATGACAGACGGGTCAGGTCAGTGCAGCCCATACATGACTTGTCGACTTAAGCGCCGCTAACGACGCAGGCAACAGCCACATCAGTTGCGCGGAGCACCAATGCGGCCGAATTTTCTAAGGCGGGTATGTATCAATCGAATTAACTTTGGGGTTTGCTTGGTACGAGATCCACTTTGGTTGTGAAATTGTTGGTTGTCGCGCTCGGTGTCTTGCATGACCAGCGGCATTTGTTGGAGTCACCGGTGAAGGCCAGCCTGTCTGGGAGAGATTGTTGTCGAACAGCACACCACTTCCATTGTCGACGAGGCTGTGTATAAAATATCCGTGGGCCAGCTTCCATTTACAATGCTTTCCGCTCTTGAAGGCCTCCCCAACGAGATCATCTCGTCCATCTTCACCCAGCTCCATGGTGAACGGGCGACACTCTCAGCCTTGTGTCGTGTTTCGCGCTATTTTTGCTCTATCGCAAGGCCCCGTCTCTACCGCATCATCGAACAGCACGAGGACGCACCGCACGACATACGACGTAACCCGCTGTTGCTGCGGTCGCTGCTGCAAAACCCGGAGCTAGGGAGGCACGTGGTGGAAGTGCAGCTTAGGGTACCAGGCCAAGAACGTGAGGATGTCGGTTGTTTTTCTGAAGAAGAGTGGGTGCTAGTCAAGGGCTTAGTTGCCAGGCTGTATGAGACGGGATTGTTTACAGAGGAGCTGTTTTCAAAGAACATACTGCATACCACAGACCGATGCGAGGGTGCCGGCTCCGAAAAGACTTGGAATGAGAACGTACGCGAGGGCCATTGGGATTCTATATTTTCTCTTGTGCTGTACTGCTGTCCCTACCTCGAGAAGCTCCGGGGTGTCCAATGGGACCGTTGGAATGTATACAGAGGTGCATATCCCGGTTTCTACTATTTTTCGTTTTTTATGAGCGGCGTCGCTCTTAGCAAAGCCCCAGGACACCTTCACGCCCAGACCACGTCCGTCCCCATCCTACCGCGCTACCGCCACGCACACCTCTCGCTCAAGACAGAATACCCAGGCCAGGCTATCCAAATACAGTCACTCATACCCTTCCTTTACTCGCCAGCCATCGAACTCGTCGGAGTCGATCCCAGGATTGAGGGTAGTGGTACTGAGCGCCATAGATGCTGGGGAAATTTACAGTTTTTCTTTAAAAAACTTGTAATAAAACAGAGTTTGATGTCGGCCGATACGCTGGGGTACCTACTGGATTCCTGTGACGTGCTCGAAGAGTTTGTGCTTGAGTTCGGGATCGAGGATAACGTGTTTTCCAACATGCGAATGATGGTATACGACAAAGGGCCTCTGCCTAGGAGGTTGCTGAGGTCGAAGAATAGATTGACTAGATTAGAACTGGCTCGAGGATTCCATGCCTTGTATTCTCAGATGTACAGACATGTCGACCAGAGACTGGGATCGCTGAAGGATTTTGAGGTACTCACCCATTTGACCGTCAAGTTGGAGTTTCTTATCTGGCATGGGAACCCTAGCGATTCAGACTCAAAGTCAAGCCTATGCGATATCATGCCTAGCTCCCTTGAGTTCCTGTCGATAGCTACAGAGGATGTTATGGCCGACTTTAAATTGTTCACAGACACGGTGTCGAGAAAAGAGACGTCACTTCTGCGCAACATGCAGCACTTCGAAGAGTTGGTGGTGAGGAAAGAGAGTGTTGTTCCGAAACTGCGGTATCTCGGTCTTGACGGGATACAGCGGGAGACGGCAGAGAGCAATTCCCTTGCAGCATTGAAACGAGCATGTGCGACCTATAATGTTCAGCTTTCCATTGTTCTTTACCACGGATATTATTTGGCACCGGGTGAGCCGGCAATGAGCAGTGAAAGGATCAACTTCTAGTTACTTTATGATCCTTTGTATAGGAAAACATTATCTTTCGAAAGACGTATAAGATATCAATAATGGAGGTTCACCTTATATGGAGTATGAAAAGCATACATGAGGAGATACCGGTGGCTAGCAAATGTGCACGGCCTTCTCAAACATCGATTTTGTCATTATGTGTGTTCAAAGTCGTGCGCATTCCAGAATTTGTTTCAACTGTGGAATGCGCAATGTGTTACCATCATTAGAGACAATAACCTCTATACGGAAATAGATATTCACGCACATACAACAATTACCTTAATTGGCTGTTTCTTGTTGTTGGGGGACTTGTGCTACCAATGAGGCCTCGTCCTGCATATGCGGCGTCCTGCAGGACTTGTTTGTCTTGCACGGCTAGATGTTGGGGGTTAAAACAACTTAACTTGACATGTTTCCCCATATCCCAGAAATGCTCCGAATAATGTCTCTACAGCCGTACCATTTTGTTTGTTCTGTCTCAGTGTTTGGCCAACCCCAATCGCAACTAAGCGCTTAGTATTTGGCACCCTCGAGGCTACCTACTTACAGCACCTTTTTACCTTTCCTCACTTTGCCTACCTTCCTTCATCCACACCGGTTTTCCATGCTTTACTGCACGTAGTGCAGGGGAGCTCACCACAAAGAGAATTGAAATAAAGGGCTTTCCAATGTACTGAGCCATGATCCCTCAGGTTATATACCGCTGCCTTTGGGCAATGGTGTTGATGGCTGTGGGGGTGGCCGCGGGTGTCATCACATCTCCTGCGGTTCTACCAAGAGCCACTGCGAGGGCGGTGCCCGGTGAAGACTGCGATGGCCACAGCATTTGTAAGTTCTAAGGATTGAGGATTGAGGATTTCATGCGTTGAAGCTGACTCTGACAGTCTGGTGTCCACTGGCATCTGGGACTTGTTATACTGGAACAGATGGTTATGTTGGATGCTGTTCTACGTATGCACCTACCTTTCACACGTTATATTGATCAATTCTAACTTCAACACAGGAGTTCATGCGCAGCACGAACTACGTGCAAGCCCTATGATCCCAAGGGTTTGCAAAAATGTGATCAAAATACAGGTGGTTGCTGGAGCTGGTACGGCACCCCCCCACCACCCTCCGCCACTTCTGTTGGCAGCAGCTGCTCTTCAGTAGTCTTGTTTACCACAGAGACTTCAATTCGGCTTTTAATAGTACTCAGTGCTAACAAGACGCAGCTCAGACTCCATGCTACCAGCATGCTTTACGATCACGAATATCGCGGCAAACCAGCACATATGGTATTGCAGCACCACAGAAGCTCTTTTCGCAACCTCCTACAAGAACCTGGTCACCATCGGCTCCATGGCTTCTCCTCCCGGTGTTGCCACCATGACCACAGGACCAAAGACTGTCCAAACCTCCATGGATGCAACAACCTCACCTACCTTGGGCCCAGCCTCGACAACCGAGACCGATACTATCCCCACTTCCAACCTCTCGTCCCAATCCCAAACTGGCCTCTCTACCGGCGCCATTGCAGGCATCGTTATTGGTGTGATTGGTGTCTTGGCAATTATAGCCATCATTGTCTTCCTCTGGTACCGCCGCCGCTCCAGGCGCCGCGACCTTGCCCAGCATGTCATTGATGTCAGCTGTGCCCCAAGGAACGGCCATATGCCACAGAAACAACACGTCCCTCCATCTCCTATTGATGACGGCCCGGACATCCCGCAGCCAACGTACACGGATGCTGAGTCACCGAGTTATATCGCGAGGTCGATTGCAAACGACCCAGAAGATTACTTCTCGCCCCTCGAGATTAGCAAGCGAGCGATGCTGCTGAAGCACTGTCGAGGCTAGAGAGTAGAGATAGAGGAATGTCCGAAATGGGGGCAGACGGGGAACACACCGTGGACCGAACGATTGGGAGAGCAGAGATAGGATCTGGGAGTGGTGATACCACAGGAGGGACCTGGATGGCAGTTGCTGCGCAGCCGGGAAACCCAAGTGCGAATGGAAGGAACAGAGATGCAGTAACAGAATTGGAAAGTTCATTCACAGGGGAAGGAGAGGGAGGACTTAATATCCAAAGGGTATCGCCGCCACCAAGACAGACTTGGAGGGCACCGTACCCAGCTGATGAGGAGCCGACGCAGCGTAATCAACGAGCTTTCAGTGCCAATAGCGTCGTTACTAGTACACCAGATTCGAATGGAATCAGCCCCGCCCTCACAAGCACTACGTTTGACCGCAGTTCCGTGGTCAGCCCTCTTCTTTCTGGCGGGACGTTCTCGACCACGCCACTGATGCCCCTGAACAAGAAGCCATCCGTGGGTGAGCTAAATCCGAGGGCGACAGTTGAGGGCCCGCTGAACTGGCCAATCCTGGCAACTAACCGAAACTCAAGCAAATTGACGAGCGCGACTGGATGGGAGTCGAAGTATCTGAGCCCCGAGATGGCGATTTCAAACGGATTTTCGGCTGGGGAGATGGCGGAGGATGTTAATATGGCTTCGGAGGAACGCAATCCTGGCCCCTCTGATGCCGCCTTTATTATGCCGGCGAGAAAGTCGAGATAAATCGAGATGATACCACGGTGAGATAAGGAACATCGGCTGTTGCATACTGTATGGAACTTCAAACGCTATTTCATGACGTAAAATAACTTAATAATGCAATGAAATGGAATGCTACTTACCACAGTAGCGTATTAAATTAGTCGGAAGCAATCGTATGTGATCCTTGTGTAATTGTTCATCCAGCTTGATGAGAAGGTGTATCGTTTCTTGTCACAGTTGTGTCGACGAGGGTCCATCCTTCACTCACAAGTCCATAGACTGTAGCTTAAGTATCAATATCGTTCCATTCCAATCTATATACACCAACCCACACAACCCAAGGCCTCCCACTTCTAGTTACTCCTCTCTCCGCCCTTCGCGGCTCTGAGCTCATCCATCTTCGCGACCCGCTTCTTGAACTCCTCGTACTGGCACTTCTCGTAGCTGTGTCTCTCTGTCTGTAGAAACGAGTCAGCACCTACAATCCATTATGCCATCTTCCAAGGGGCCCAGCAAGTATAGGCTCATTGAGCCTTGCTCAACATACCTCACACTTCCATGGCAGGTAGTATTCCTCGTAGCGGCAGCGGTTTAGGGGGATGAGGAGGTTGGCGCAGGAGTCTCTGTATGCCATAGGCAGCTTGGCCTCGGACATCTCGGCCCTTGTCGCAGCTATTTCACGGTAACCATTAGCAAACATAGCTTCCCAATTGCTGGGGACTTCATGGCTCTCCGCAAACAGCGCCACGGAGACGCATTGGACCACAGGAAACTCACGAGCAGGGGCATCGGTCAGGCCAACGGCCGACTTCACAGTTTCAACGACCGTCATATTGCTCAATTGGCCCTCGTTCGATGTTGCGGAGGGTTTGGGTAGTTCGCTTTTGCGGGGCATATATACAGAGGTCTCGTCAGTCGAGGTTGTTTCTCGCGGATGCGCTAATCTCAATGTAGACTAGCGTCAACTTTACACTTAACGCGGTCAAAGCCGTTGGCAACGCGTTTGATCGCGTTCGTTTATCATCCCTGCCCGCGACAAACCGAACGGCCGAACGAACGACATCAAGCAGGCAAATCAGTCTGTGCAAAGCCGAGAGGGGACATTTCTACGAAGGGAGTTGGAATTTAAGGCTACTTAATGGTACTACTGGACGACTGCGCTCAACAGGACTTTCTTGAATCTCAGACTTCAGTGACATAGCGTGGCAACGCTCTTGCGCTGCGCAAACACCAGTCGCCAACAAGATGGTGAAAGGTGCCGCAGGACCCGGAGTGTATAGCGCAACATACAGTAACGTGAGTCTCTGACGTTTATATCCGACTCTGCTGCGCTGGCACTTGCCCAGCTTCCCGATGAAAACCGCTAACGGACCTAGATTCCGGTTTATGAGTTCCAATTCGGTGTCGACTTGAAAGAACATGTTATGCGCCGCAGGCACGACGACTGGATCAATGCGACACACATCCTGAAAGCAGCTGGATTTGACAAGCCTGCCAGAACGAGAATCCTGGAGCGCGAGGTTCAGAAAGAATTGCACGAAAAGGTTCAAGGCGGCTACGGAAAGTACCAAGGTACGAATTTCAACCTTAAATCTTCAAAATGCGGTTCTGATATTTATAGGAACATGGGTACCTCTTGAGAAGGGCGAAGAACTGGCGCATCGCAACGGCATTTATGAGAAGTTGCGCACAATCTTTGAATTCGTTCCTGGCAACGATAGCCCTCCACCAGCACCGAAGCACACGACGAACAAGCCGAAAGCTCCCAAGAAGCCCGCAGTGCCCAAGTTCCACAGCAGTGAGTTTCTAATATATCATGCTTAGCAGACCACTTTTGGCTAACAATCAAGAACCAGCACCCGCACCAGCCCGGATAGAGGAAGATCAATATGACAATATCAGCGCGCAACTCAACGATGACGAGATGCCAGACGATGCCACTGTGGCTTCGGCTTCGTTTATGGGAGAAGATGATCGCTATGATATTTCTGCTCCTTCTACCGCCCACCGAAAGCGCAAACGCGAAGAGGCTGCTGCGAGCTTGTCCGACCAATACCACATGGCCTATTCGGACGAGCTGCTGGACTACTTCATGCTTGCCCAAGCTAGCGAACCTGCCTCGCGCCCCGAGCCGCCGCCAAACTTTCAACCCGACTGGCTGATTGACTCAGATGGCCATACCGCACTCCATTGGGCCAGTGCCATGGGTGACATTGACGTTATGAAACAGCTCAAGCGCTTCGGTGCCAATCTCTCATGCAGGAACATCCGCGGCGAAACTCCCCTCATGCGCTCCGTCCTTTTCACAAACTGTCTCGACAAGCAGTCTATGCCCCGTGTCGTCCAAGAGCTGATCTCGACAATTGATTGCGTGGATGCTCACGGCGCAACCGCGATTCACCACGCCGTCGCCTTGACCCATTCCCGCACGAAACACCACTGCGCTAGATACTACCTTGACGTGGTCCTCAACAAGCTCTCCGAAACAACCGAGCAAGATGAGGTTCGCCGCCTCCTCGATCTCCAGGACTCAAACGGCGACACAGCATGTCATATCTCTGCGGCCAACAAGGCCCGAAAATGCGTACGCGCTCTCATCGGCCGCGGAGCCAGCACCGACATCCCAAATAATGCAGGCGTACGTGCGGACGAGCTGATCCAGGAGCTGAACAACACTCGCCGCGAACGCAATCTAGCTGCATCCTCGTCCCCATTTGCGCCAGACTCGCAACGCCAGATGACATCGTTCCATGACATCAACATTTCGCAATCGACCCCTAACGCCAGCCAACACCTCGTCTCAGCGCTGGCTTCGCGGAAAGAGGCGCATCACAGCGAAGCGGCGCAATCTGTCTCGACGAAACTGATGCCACTCATGGCGGAGAAATTCATGGACCTGGCGCGCAGTTTTGATGAAGAGCTGCTCGACCGGGAGAATAGCGAGAGAGAGGCTAAGAGGATCCTACAGAGCTCACAGGTGGAGCTCGCGACTATCCAACGGCAGATTCACGAGCTGGGGAATGTGGAAGAGGACGACAGTGCAGTGCAGAATGAGGTGAACCAGCTGGCGCATGCGCAGCAGCGAGTGGTGAGTCTGGTGGAGCAGCAGCAAGCAATTATGCTTGGTGCCGGGGCGGCTCAGGAGGAGAGCATGGCGAATGGTAATGGGCACGAGGAGGGTGGAGTGGAGGGTTTGGCGGAGCTTTTGCGGGCGCTGTTGGAGGAGCAGGGGAGGAGACAGGGATTAGTCACTGAGTACGCGGGCGCGATGGCGGATGTGGGGATGGGAGAGAAAGGAGGGATGTATAGGAAGCTAACAGCTAAGTGTTTGGGGCTTAGCGAGGAAGAGGTGGATGAGCGACTGGATGGGCTTCTGGGTGTGTTGGAAGAGGATGGGGGTGCTGAGGAATAATGAAACGGGGCAGAACGATGTTGGAGTAGGTAGTAGTGTGTTTGGGGTTTCCGGGTTACCTCGACGGATCGAATCACCGCCGAGGTTTTGGATTGAAGGAGTCATGGGCGCCACAGGATGGTATGGAGTTCTCTGGTTGTTTAATTGGTGGCTATCTGGATTATAACGATGATGCACCTAGCGGTTGACGACCTTTTGAAAGGTTATGTTTGAATACGTTCGTCAGCATCGCAAACGAAAAAGTTTAAAACACCGCCGAGAGATTGACAGCAACAGCTGTCGGATATTGTGACTACAGTGGCTATTATTGAGAGCTGTGACTGTTGTGACTGTTGTCTAGTGTTATGGCTGTAGTGACATTGATCTAGCGTGACGGCGTTGGTGACCTTGGCGGCATTATCAGTATAAGGCACCCGAACAGAGATCGAGATCGTGCTGATAAGGAAATGTAAGGGTCTTAGATAGGGCAGGCGCTTATGTCAAGAGAACTACTATAAGGAAAGAACCTAATAAAGATTTAAGTACTCATCATTCTTCGCCTTTGCTTAGTACTGGAGCACTATTAAGATGAAGTACAAGCGGCTGCGCTTAAGCCATAACGGCGCCGGATAAGACTTGAGCCAGTGGTGGAGGACTGTTCACTACAATCAGCGCATTAATACTCCCATAAATATAATATACTGAGTGCCTTAATCAACAATAATAATACTTCGTTGGGTAATTGGAGATGAAAATAAAGTGAAGTTCGTGGGCCAGATGGAGGGTCTGTAGACGCGCTCGCGTCAGAGTTGTCGGGCCTAATCAGGCTAGCGCGATGCTTAGCTCGCTTTGCCCACTTCAACCATCGCATGTAAACAATGGCAGGAACAACCCAAGAACATCAAGAAGCACGCCAACGCAACGCCCAACGACTCCCACGATCACCACAAATTCTCCAATCTGATATCAATCGCGTCGACATATCCACAGCATTAATCCAGGACCGACCGGAGTTTCGAAAACGCGACATTTTTCGCGCGTGGCGATCCACACCACCACCCAACCAACACATAGCAGAAAACAAGCCCATGACGAGCTCGGTCGGCGCTCAATGACTACCCTCATACGCACGCGAAATCCTCTAGAAACGCTGAGCATGAATACACAGCCACAGCGCAGGCGCAGTAAGCGATTAGCCAGTACGTGCAACCCTCGCGCCAAGTCCGGTGAGATAGATAGATAGAGGGGCATGCTAACAATTGTCACAGCATACGATGAATCAGACGGCGACTTCAATTTCACTCGCGGCTCGAAACGAACAAAGGCTGCGGCGCCACTAGAGGCAGTAGCTGAGACGGAACCGGCCCCGTCGCGGAGTAGGAGGCAGGAAAAAACTGAAGATGATGCGCCAAAGGATTTACCGCGGCGGCCCTCAAAGCGGAAGATGAGCTTTACCGCCACGCCCGCAAGACCCGAACCCAAAGTACCATCACCTAAAAAAGACGCGCGCGACACGACTAGGAGGAAAAAAGAGAGCGCCGCAGCACAACCCGAATCGCGCCGTGGGACACGCAGGAGTACGCGCTCCTCCCTTGAGAATGCGCGCAGGAACGATGCAGAGCCAGCCTACGACGAGGACGAAGATGCTATCGAAATGGTCGGCGGTGTGTCTACCGTTTCGCCGCCCCCGCCAGAGCCCGAGTCGCAATCTATAACGCGCACGCCTATATTGAGCACCTCGCACGCGACGACGATCGCGCTTCCTTTCAGTGACACGCCAGTGTTAAACAGGAACAAAGCTCTGCGCCAGACGACGGCGCGACGGTCGAGTCTGGGACTGCGCGGGCGACGCGCCAGTTCACTGATAGATAGCGGACACACCGCCACGCCACACGAAGCTGTGCCAACCGACGAGTTCTACAAGCACATCGAAAGTTCTCTGCCTGAGCCGCGGCGGATGAGGCAGCTTCTGACGTGGTGTGGAGAGAGGGCACTGGGAGGACGGCCCGGGATGGGAGAGGGTAGCGCGGCAGTGCTGGCGGCGAGGCATATACAGGAGCAGGTGCTAAAGGAATTCTCGGAACGGAGTGAGCTGAGCGATTGGTTTGCGCGAGCACCCGGGGAGAAGAAAGTGGTAGTTGTGCCGAATCCGCTGAATGTGGGAAATGCGGCGAGGGTTGCAGAGTTGGAAGAGAGGGTTAAGCGGTATGTCCTTTTCTTCCCTCCTTTTGTGTCTACTATTCCGCATGGAGAAACTACAGGTACATGGACAGTAGACTAACGATTGAATCACAGTTTACGGAAAGAGAAGGCCGAACTACTCGCCCTCTCCGCTCCTCCGCCCTCTCGACCTCCAAGACCACAAAAATCAGCACCTATAGACCCTGCCCTCCTCCCCGCCTCCAGCGTACCCATACTCGACGCTCTACACGCCAACACCACTCTCGCACCGCGCGTCACGGCGCGCCTAAACGCCGTGAGGGATCGTCTGGAGCTGGCAACGGATGTGTTTGCGCATGCGGTGCATGGGCTCGAGCAAGATGGGAAAGAAATGGACGGAGTGGCGGGACGGGTGATGGATGGGTGTGAGGGGCGATTGGGTGAGAGGGAAAAGGAGGAAAGAGGAGGGGGTGTAGGTATGAGGGATGTGTTAAGGGCGTTGGGAGGGGTGATGCCTGGTGGAGGGAGGAAGTGAGGGCAATAGGTTCAGAAGTTGACTTGCTTTTAGCTTTGAAGGGTCTGGATGGATGGGCTGGGGTTCGGGGCGTATTTTGGGGTTATTTATTTTGTGGCTTCTGGAGGGATGGTTAGGACGATTGATGAGTCGGCTGTGGCTTGGTGTGAGATACGAGACGAGATTGGTGTTGCACATACGATGAACCCCCGTGACAGGGTAATGAAGAAATCATTCAATCATTCGAGCTTCTTGCGTGTCTGGTTGCAATATCTAATATTCTAGCCTCCAAGCGACTGGGCAATTCAACTTCAAGCTTTCAAGTAAGTGTCTGAGCAACCAAGATTACCAAGACTAACTTTTTCAAGTTGCCAAGCTAGTATGTAAGCGTCAAGATCCACATCCAGACAGGAAGCACCAAAATCAATGGTGGCTCGTGTGTAGTCTTCATGTCTTCCCAATGCGGCAACTACGACTCTAGCATACCCCATAACGTCATATACAACTGCTCCTGCCGTGGTAATATGGAGGATGACATTACTAATATAGGATACTTTGGCCTCAAGTCACCAGCACAGGGAAGGCACGACCATCCTACTATGGCAGGAGCCACCGTGGTTTAGTTGTAACATTCCACTGTACAACGAACTTTAGAGGATTCGAAATCCAAGAACGGCAGGTACGACCTTGTGACGCTCGCAAGGTCGACTACACAGTTCACTCGTGGACATGTGCGACGCGCCTATAAATACAACCACGCCAGCATCAATAATCCCAAAACTTCAAGGCTCAATTTTGCCTCGTCAACCCCACAATGAAACCAACAACCTTCCTCCACCTCGGCCTCCTCGCCGCCTCCACCCACGCCACTACGCATAACGCAACCTCCCTACTAGACTGCCTCTCCGCTGCCAAGGTCCCATTCATCACTTCCTCCTCACCCGATTGGCCCCTTCGCGCCTCCCCCTTTAACACCCGCGTACCCTACACCCCCGCCGCCATCGTCGTCCCTATTTCCACCTCCCAAGTCGCTGCCGCAGTTGGCTGCGGCGCCGCACGCAAAGTCAAGGTAACCCCGAAGGCGGGGGGACACTCGTACGCCTCCCTCAGTTTAGGGGGAGAAGATGGGCATCTAGTGGTTGAGCTTGATAAGTTGGCTGGTGTGAGATTGAATCGGGAGACGGATATTGCAACGATTGGGCCTGGCGCGAGGCTGGGTGATGTTGCGGTGGGGATCTATAATCAAGGGAAGAGGGCGTTTTCACATGGAACGTGTCCGGGGTGAGTTTCTCGCCTTAACTCTGGGGGCTCAGGACAGGACAAAGAGGCTTGAACGTACAAACTAACGAACTGGGAAGTGTCGGGCTTGCAGGGCATGTTTTGCATGGGGGCTACGGTATGTCATCGCGCAATCACGGGCTCGCACTCGATTGGGTGGATAGCATGACTGTCGTCCTGGCCAACGCGACTGTCGTCAACTGCTCGGCGACCGTTCACCCCTCGCTATTCTGGGCTATGCTAGGCGCGGGCTCGGGTTTTGGGATCGCGACGGAGTTTCGGTTCCGGACGTATGAGGCGCCAGCGGTTGTGACGTGGTTTTCTGCTGCGTTGCCGTGGGATGTGGAGACAGCCGTGGAGGGCCTGGAGAAGTTGGAGCTGTTTACGAGATATAACATGCCGCTGGAGCTGAATATGCGGCTTATGGCATCGGCTAATGGTAGTTCGCTCGACGGGGTTTTCTACGGGGATAGGGCGGGTTTGGATGCTGCGTTGGGCCCATTTTTGGGGACGGTGAATGGGAGTATCGCGACAGCTGGGACGACGGGGTGGATTGGGGGATTGGAGCGTTTTTCGGAGTCAGCGACAGGCCTGGTTGTACCGACGCCTTATGATATTGTGAGTGCCTACCTCCTTGACCCCTCTTCAGCAGAACTCAAAGCTTGAATACACTGGACAGGAACTCACAATTCCGCGACGCACTACAGTGCCCTCCCCTCCGTCCCGTTAGAATTAAGATTGAGAGAGGCTGACGCGCCGCAGCACGACACTTTCTACGCCAAGAGTCTTACGCTGACGGGGCTGAATGACACGTCGGCTGAGAATTTCGTAGACTACTGGTTTAACGTCGCATATCACGTAGATCGGATATGGTGGTTCCAACTCGATCTCCACGGTGGGGCTCACGCAGCCGTCTGGGAGGCCGACAATGGACAAACATCCTACTCGTTCCGGGACAAGCTTTATATCATCCAGTTCTACGATCGAGTGATTGGGGAGCCGTACCCAGCGAATGGCTTCCAGCTTCTCGACAGCTGGGTAGATACTACTACGGCGCCGCTGGAGTGGGGAGAGTGGGGGATGTATATCAATTATGTGGATGCGCGGCTGGGCCGGCGGGAGGCGGAGGAGCTGTATTGGGGGAAGAATGTACCAAGGCTGCGCAAGATTAAAGCGCAGGTTGATCCAGAGGAGCTGTTTTTTAATCCAGTTTCGATCGAGCCTGCAAGGGAGTAGGTGAATCTTGGAATATGGCCGGGGGTTGTAACGCTCGCTAGATACTACGGAATGGCAAAAGTTTTTTTTTCGAGTCCACAAGTGTTTGCACTTCATCATGGTATGGCTCATGAGTGTGGTTATATGATGGCAGTCTGCGAGATTGATTTACATATATATACATACAATACAATGAAGTCATCTCGTCAGCGGCGGCCGCTTCGTGGAAATGAGAGGTTCCTCCGCCAGTTGTTGCTCCTCCAGTGCATCCTTCTCTCCGCTTCCCTCGTCCTTTACTCTATATATCTCGCCCATTATTATATATATATTGTCCAATCTCCAGCTTGTCCCCAGAGCACGCCCGCGTTTCTTTAGCCGTGCAAGTGCACCTCATCGGGCAGTAGCTTGCTACCTATAGTGGTACAGTATATATCCCATGTATCTCTGGCGTTTGCATGCCCAGAACCGTTCCCCAGGTCTATGTACCCAGGATATACAGCAAAAGCGTCCCGCGCCCTGCCATCACCCTACATCATCGTACCCATCCCAGTTTAACTGCCATACTCCACCCACCAACCTATCTTCCCCCTCCCTCCTTCTCCTTCCGCCTGATCCTCCACGGCACGCCGCCGCTCCCAAGTCCAACACCCCATGCCCTCCGTTCCCGCGGGGTATCGCTCTCCCAATCACACAACCCCTTCTGCGCGACGCCCTGGGGTACGCGACCGAGTAGGTCTGCTGTGATGGCGGAGCGGCGGGGGTGGGTGGGTGTGTAGGGGCCGTAGAGGGGGGAGGAGCGGATGGAGAGGGGTGGGAGATGGGGGGAGGGGCGAATGGTGATGGTTAGGTTTTCTTGGTGGGAAGCTGGTGGCTGAGACTCTGACGCAGACCGAGTGAGGGGGATTGTGAGGGGGGAGGCGGCGAGGAGGGCGCGGGAGGCGGTTGGGGGGAGGATGGCGTGAAAGGCGGAGGTGGTAGGTGTTGTGGGATGGTGCTGCAGCGTGTTAGTTTTGTCATGTGCCATCTGCGCGCTTCATCTCATCCCATTGAAAACAGAAATCCATCCTAACCATCCATTCCCAATCTTACCCACCCCAATGACAACACGTGCCACATCTAATCAACAGCGGAAAGAAAAAAAATCCGACACACCCCTCAAAAGAGAGCCAAGCCAACCGGCCAAATAAAATAAATTAAAAGAAACGTACCTTCAAACTCCGAAAATGCTCTACCTCCCCAAATGACTCAAGTGCAGCCAGCACCCTCTGCCGCGCCGCCATCGTCACCGGCGTTGGATGCGCGCGAATGTGCAACACGCGCGCTGATGTGGACGCTTCAGCTGCCGCTGTGTGGGCCGCCGCATTTGCCGCTGCGGCAGCGGCGCGTGACATCGTCATTTGTTGTGAGGTGGGTATGAGGTGGATAAGTGCGCCTATGTCTATAATATGAGATGGATGGAGATGGCATTCACTTGGGTTGTTGGGTTTATAGAGGGAGAGTGGAGAGATGGAGTGTTTTGGCGCGGCTAGGCGGCTAATTTGGAGATTTTCTGGGGTCGCGGCTAGGGTTGCCGCGACGTCGACGACCACAGCTTCACGGCATTTCTGGGACAACACAAAGTGCAAGGTTCGTGCTTTATTTTTTGATGATTAATTATAATTTGTCTATTTATCTACCACCAGCAAATACCCACTGTTGAATATATATATATATATATATATTTTTTTTCTGTTTTGTATCATTTATATAAAAAACACAAACCATCTGTCAGACTCTTGCTGTCGCTGAACATTCATAACTGAATGAGCTCCTCGAGGAGAAATCTACCGATCTCGTATTACTTCTGAGCAGTGTTCAGCGGACCCATATCCGGGTAGTATCCGGCTAACATTAATTAGCCGTTCTTTTCTAATCTCGGCATAAGATATCATTCTGGTTTGTGACAGAGTATTTGGCAGATATTTTTCATTTGCTATTTTAATTAAATGTAGGCGATTCCCCCCTATAGAAACAAACAAAAAAGATTTCACGATGCAGTAGCCTTTAACGCCGTTAATTTTCTTTTCAAAATCGACACGCCAGCCGCAGGAGCGAACGCCAACACCTGATGCAAATCGTTAGATGCCACAGTTATTATGAGCTGATCAATCAACTCACCAAGGCGCCATGCCAGAAGAAGGTGGCAATAAACCAAATAGTGGTGGAGTTTACACCCTTCCAAAGCCGTGTACTTGGATTTGTGCTCATCGCATTCGAAACGACGGATTTGGCGTACTCATCAGCCGGTGTCCTCTTTGGCAATTCGGCACCTGAGGTATGGCGGTCCACAATCTCTTTTATAGGCATATAAACGGAGCCTGTATGGCATTAGAAGCTTCTCAGTGGCTTTGAATTAAAGTATAAAATTAGAGGCGCACCTTGAGGAAGGATTGCAGGAGGCTGGTTGTCAAAGTAGCCTGTTCTTACAGAGCCTGTCATGACGGTAATGACTTTGACATCAAAAGGGGAAAGCTCCAGCTCTAATGTATAGGCAATAGCATTGACAGCTGCTTTACTAGCATTGTACATGCCTATATACGCGCAATAGTGTCAAATAGTGTTTTAATGATGGTAAGTGTGAGTTTATTTTACTGACCGTGATATGCCCAAGGACTAATGCCCGCGACGGAACTAATAAAGACTACAGTACCTTTAGCAGCAATCAGAAGTGGAGCAAATCTCTGGGTTGTCTCAAGGAGGCCAAAGACGTTGACATCGAATATCTTTCGCGAGACATTGACGTCAACATCTAACAATGGCAAAGGGCATCCTGAAGTGCTGTTGTTAGTTCTCCTCAATTTGAAAGGGCAACCGTCTGATGGAAGCCTGCCTACCGAGCCCTGAACTGTTGACTAAGATATCTAACGACCCGCCGGTCTGCTTTGTAATTTCCGCGGTAGCATAATCTATAGACTTGGAGGAGGTTACATCGAGAGTAAGTACTTCGACGCCAATTTCTTGGAGATGCTCGACTTTCTCAATGCTTCGCGCTGTTGCAAAGACTCGGCAGCCTTTACGGAGAAATTCTTTGGCAATGGCATCACCAATGCCACCTTTGCTAGCTCCAATAACCAATACAGTCTTACGGGCCATGATGAAAAACACGTTTGAGAGAAAATAAAGACCGCATGGCAATCTTATCTGCGAGTTATAATTAAGAGGTCTCTGTCAAATCCTACCCTGCAAACTCGGCAACGTGCTTATGTGAGAACAGGGGGCTGGTGGGAGTAAGCTCTAACCCCAATCTAGAAGGGAAAGGCTTATATAACGTAATACACAAGTAAGCTGGTACACAAGCGGGTCAATATTTCCATTTAAGAGCTAATATTATACACGGATGTTGTTGTTGTTGTTGTTGTTGTTGTTGTTGAGATTACTAGTTCAGACAGGAGTCAGAGGCTCGGCCTCGATGAGCTTTCACAGCGCATTTAATACGCTGGCCGAGAAATTGCGACTCAAAAGCCCCTAGTGATAATTAGATTTAAGATTTAAGATTGAAAGAGCCACTATTCAGCTCTATATATGGAAGGAACTATTACCAAGCAAACTCAGTCGTAGCTTCCTCAGAACTTTCCAGTAATACATAGGGATATAACGAAGCAAACACAGTCGTAGATGGGATGGGCTTCCTATATTTGACAGCCTATATAGTCAAACGGAAAATATGCTCAGTCCAGAGGTTTTTCTAGCATTCACAAACGAATCCGCATATTTGTATATAGTTTTTACTTTTATTCTTATTCAATGGTCTATCCCTAGCTGATCGCTCCATGTATTTACCCCCCCAGTATTGTAACCATACAATATAAAATGTACAAAATGTGACATCCCTCCCCCGCCACACCGCAGCCAGCGCCGCTTGTCTATATACCCAAACTCCCCCACCGTCTAATGCCATAATCATCATATACACATCCGAGCCACCCCCCTTTCCCTTCCCCTCCCCTCCCCCTTAATCCTCCTTAACAACCCCCACCTCCCCCCCAATCCCCCCCATCCCCACACTCCCCTCCCTCACCGCCCCCCACGCCCACGTCTCCACCGCGCCCTGCGCAAACGTCTGCGTATACGGCGCCTGCACCGTCTGCGTCACTCCCGCCACGACCTGGATCCTCGGCCCCATGACGACGACGGGGTACTGCGTCGGGGCAGGCGGGGCGGGGCCGCCGACCACGGCGGCTTGGCTGGAGACGGGGGTGGGGGGGAGGAGGATGGAGAAGAGGAGGGCGAGGAGGAGGGCGAGGGGCGAGGAGTGGTGCATTGTTTGTTTGTTTGTGCGGTGCGTGTGCGGTGCGGTTTGATTTTTGTGGACGGAGCGCGGCGGAGTGTGAATGCCGGAGCTGCGTGCGTGGATTGGAGCACGGCGCGCGGGAGTGCTGGTGCCTCTGTCGCTGCTGCTGCTGCTGCTGCTGCTGCTGCGGCGCTGGGTGCCGCGAGATGGGGTTGATGGCGTTGGCGCCGAGGTGTGCTGGGAGGCTAGTGCTGAGTGGTCCCTTGGCCGACCCCTTATCTGTGTCTGGGCGCTCGTAGCGTGGTATCGCGATTCGTCAGGGTGTGTTCTCGTCCGCGACGTTGTCTTCGATCGCCGAGCAGCGGTGTTGATGCGCGATTGACGGTGCGGGATCGATTGGGAGGGTGATGGTGGTTTGAAGTGTGTATTTTGTGTTTTTGTGTGAGGGAGGGTGTGATGGAAGGGTTTTTTTCGTGGTGGGAGGGCGATCATGTTGTAATGACGGCTGCGGCTCTGCCTGAGCCACGATAAGGGTGGGGTTTTTGCGTGCGGCGTTAGCGCGGGGAGCGGGGCGGGACGTTTTGGGATTGTTTCAACGTCGGGTCTGGACTGCGACAGGTGAGAGAGAGGTGTGATGAAGAAAAGAAATCACGGTTATTTGAGCAACATTGGACGAATTATAGCAAGGTAACATAGGTAAAAACTAATGGCAAGCAAGTTATTGATTATACATGGTATAAAATCCAAAAAGAAATAGTACCTAAAAATGGAAAAAGAAAACTACCAGTAGAAACAGAAACACTAAACGAAAGACAAGACAACATCATCTCAGATCTTTTGCCTATGCAACCGTGGCGGGTAAACCTGCGAGGTCGCTGCTACTAATCGATCCAGTCGAGCTCCCGCCAGCAGCCGTAGTCGTCATCGCTCCGTGATCCCTACTCCGTGCCCCAGGAACACACAAGATGCGACCTAACACAGCCCTCACCTTTGGCCACCTGCCCTCATGCGCCTCTCTCTCATTTACGCGCATGATGCCCCTGCGCGCATAATACAGGGTCGGCACGCCCAGAACGAACGCGGCCAAGCCAAACGCCAGGCCAATTATAGCCTCATCGCTGAGAACCGGCTCAGGCTCCTCGGGCTTGTCAACCTCGAAGCTCGCGAGCTTGCCCTGTATGAACCCCGCGTGCGCCGAGTTCCTCCCCACAGAATTGATCTCGTTCCCGGCCGTGGTGGCATACAGATACTCGACGTATCTCCCCGAGCCATCCGAGCTCTGCGACGTCGCGACCGGCTCGCCCGCCACGGCGCCCTGGATCCTAAACTCCTCCTTCGCCGTGCCGATCCACGACCCGTTCGCGTACGTCCACTCGCTCGCCGTCGCGTCCGGGTTGATGTGGAAGAGCCGCACGATCAGCGGGTCCGTCCAGGCGGCGGCTGCGAATCCGATGCCGGGGTTGTCGGCGGGGGCGAAGTTATGGAGGAGTGGGAGGGCTGAGAGGGAAGCGGTTAGCTGGGTTGGGGTTCTAGTGGCTTGTTAGACGCCGGGGGGGGGGGGGGGGGGGGGGGGGAGGCGTGCTTTCTGACCACTCTGAGCCGTTGAATGTGAGAGAGGCGAGGGAGGTCGCGTCGTCTGCGGGGATGAAGAAGACATATACATCAGTACCCCCTACCGGGACTGTCGCCGCGACCCGCGACCCCTTTGCGACTTTAGGGCCCAGCGGGGTCTGGCTCCCGGGTATGTCCTGGCTCCCGGGTATGTCCTGGATGAGGTAGTCGTCGTCGTTGACGTAGAAGCGGCGGCGTACGCCGCCCACGTTCGCAAGCGCAAGCGCAAGCCCGGAGGCGGAGGTGAGGTCTGTGGGGTTGGTGCTCCAGTTGATGTATTCGGAGGCTTTGTAGCTGCAGGTAGTGTCGATGATGTGGTTTGTGGAGTCGAGGTAGGATACCCTGAGCTGTTTGGGGAGGATATCAGTGTGTGTGAGGGCATGAGTGGGGGGGAAGGTACGTTGTAGGCGCCGTTTGAGCTGCCTGGGGTGTAGAAGGCGGCGAGGGGGGATTGTGGTTTAGCTGCGATTGCGGTGTTGATTTCTTGTGGCTTGGGGCCGTTGGTGTCGAGGCGTTGTTGGAGCATTATCTTGCCGTTGGGGTGTTGCCAGTAGACGAAGCGGGCCCAGCTGTCGTTGATGGCGGTGTTGGAGGCGGGGGCTATGTTTATGGGGATGTAGTCATCTTCGGCAGCGGCGACGAGGCGGAGGATGGAGAGGAGAAGAGGGAGAAAGACGGCGAGGAACATTGTGAGGTGGCTGGGGATGGAGTCGGACGGCTTGGGAACGTGGGAACGTGGAGATGGAATGGTGGATTGAAATGGTGCCGGTTGCGGAGTCCTGGTATATATATTCTCACTTTGCGACGCAGCCTCGCGAGTTCAATCTTCGTGTTACCCATACCCCTGGTTACAATATATCCCCATCGTACGACGATATCTCCATCACATGAAGACGTTCTATAAATTGATCAATCACTGACTGAGAACGCCAGCCTTGCCAAGACCAGCAGACTTCCACAAATGGGTTTCCGAATGTTGCATGGCATATGTCTTACGACCAGCGGTTAACCAGCGGTTAATGAACCCCTTTCATTCCTCGACTAGGACTACAGCCACTTTTCCCCGAACGCCACGAGGGTTCAGCTCAGCTCCTATGCGAGGAAGATCTTCCCCTGACCCCCTTTTAGGACGCCATGACAGCTCGGCTGAGCCGGTGTTGTAGCCTAGAACATCACGGCATCCCTGAGCACAAGGCTGCAGCTACTATATTAAACTCCTTCGATTCTTCGATTCTTCCAATATAGTATCCATCGTCCCTCCTTATGCCTCCTATAAAGCGCCGTAACTGCTCCCATTACTCCGATGTACAGTAATACAGATATCTATGTCACATCCTTTATAAGGCTATTTCTCTACAGCATCCCATCACACGCCTAATACATCTCTGCGGCCCCCGTTATGAGCTTCTTCCTCACAGCATCCCATCCATAGCAAGCTCAACCCCTGTCACCCACTCCCCTCGCACCTTCGAAAAAAGCCACGGCGGTTCTACCCAGCCCAGCCAGCGCCACAGCATCATCTTCGCCCATGTAACCCTCTACATATAAATACGAGGGCGGTCCGTATCACTCACAGCCTTGCGCTGCCATCTCATCGACAACAATCAAATCCCTGCGCCAATCTCCATAATCGACAGCCTCGCGGCGATTTTAGATGACCCATATTCCCACTTAACGTCCATCTCATACACGACAAAACCTCTCTTTCCACCTCGTGCCCACCCCTATAATGAAAGTCCACCAGCAACTGCATAACTCTCATCAACACATCTTACAGTAGAAGTAGAGGAAAGAAAGCCCTCTCTCCCCTTCTGTTCCACTACGATCACGTGAACCAGTCTATCACGTGAATTTATTCATAACCCTCTCTAATCCAGGTGAATCATTCTATCACGTGAATATATTTCCTAATTCCTCAAGTCACGTGCCAACCACCACCCATCACCACTAAATCACGTGCCCTCCCCCCTTCCCTCCCTCCATCTCCTCGGAGAAAGCACCAACCCGCCAACCAAGCCCAGCGAACCCGACAACTCGGTCCGCCGCCGATGCAAGGAAGGGCCGCCTTCCATTTACGTCAGCCGGGTTTCCTCATAGAGTCGTGATCACCATGGCACACGCCTCTTTTCGTGTTTGTGCGTGTGTGTGCTGCAGGTGTGTGTGATGCAGGTATGTCTCTGTTGGGTATAACGGCGGTGTGGATGTTCCGCTGTGCTGTGCAGAGTTTGTGTGTTTGTATGTGGGTTTGGGGGGTTAAGTGGACCGGGTGGGTGGATGGGCTGGGGACTGGGGGAGGGGCGGGGGTGTGTGATTGGATGGGTGGGGATCCTTGTGTACATCGTCTTTTTTGGACCCATGTGTTGGTGAGGGCGAGTGTGGCCTGGGTGGGTGGATTGTAGCCCGGGTGGGTGGGTGGATGGGGGAGAGGGGGAGGGGACCAATGGGCGGGAAGGGTGGTTCCGTGGCGGCGGGTTGGGGGAACTGTGTGTGTGTGCTGGGCGGTGGGCGGTGTGCGGTGTGCGATGTGTTGCGGGGAGGGAGGTGGAAAAGGATGCGAGAGGGTGGGGGAGGCGGATGGGGGATGTGGTTTTTGTATGTAGAGGGTTCTGGATGGGGGTTGAGGCGGGTTGAGGGGGGTGCGGTGTGTGTTGTAGGGTGGGTTGTAGGTGGGTTGTAGGTGGGTTGTAGGGCGGGCTGGGGAGAGGTGGTGATGGGGAGGAGATTGTACTGCACGGTACTTGTCAGATTGGCTGTTGATCGGTTACCAGAGGGCTGGCTGTTACTGTGCTGTGCTGTGCTGTGCTGGAAGCTGGTAACTGGCGACTGGCGACTGGCGACTGGTGACTGGTGACTGCTGGTGACTGGTTGGCGGTATGAATGTACTGTACCGCGCTGAAAGTACTGCGCTGCACGTACTGTGCTGCACGGCTTGCTGGGTCGGGCTCGGACGCGGTCGATTGGGGATGGGGGATGGGGATTGGGATGGGCGATGACTGGGGGCTGGTGGGCTGCATGCTGCATGCTGCATAACTCTAATAAAGCACTCTGCACCGGACACCTTGCACCCGGGAAATGCTCGATTAAATACTACATACTGCCCCGCGTATAGTGGTGGCTTTTATGCAGAGTGCAAATTTAGAGTGCAATTCGATAGTCTGGAGTGTGTAGTGTAGTATAGTTTAGTAGTATCGTATGGAATAGTAGTATCGTAAGGAATGTAGTATTGTATGTCTAGAATAGCTAACATGCCTATATATGTGTATGGTAATCTATCGTGAAGCAAACCAGTATACTTGCAGTAAGTACTCCGTACAGTAATATACAGTAATACAGTAATACAGTAATATGCAGACTCCAAGACATTGTCCAACTCCACAATCCACTGGTAAGACTTTTCCCCGACTGAAAAACTGGTCGTTGGGAACTGCTGCTACCCACTGCTACCCACTACCACCTGCCGCCACCCACTGTTACTATCGCTATCTTGTCCGTGTCCGTGTCCGTGTCCGTGTCGCTGTCTCTGTTACTGTCACTCTCACTGTCTCTGTCCCTGTCCTCTCCCTGTCCTCTCCCCTGTCACTCTCCCTGTCTCTATCGCTCCCACTGTAGCTGTCACTAACAGACATTTCACTTCCCTGCTATTCCCATCCCCATCTCCCCTCTAACCGAGCCATGTACTCTACCATACTCCATGTACCATGCATGTCCCTTCCCTGCATTCCCATCACACCAACACCCTAAGGCATGCACTCCCTTTCCTGGGACTGTACTTGCATACTACTTCCCACCAACCCAGTGCGTTGTTCTCTGGTGCTCCCCAGCATCCGGTTATGCTATGTAGCCAGACGGACGGTTCTCTGCTTCCGTCGGGACGGTACCTTTCCTCTACCTGCCGATTATACATACCGACCTCTTACCACCACTAAAAATACACTGTCACCACCATCCCGACTATACTAATCCCGTACTACTTCTGTACCCATCCCAATCCCCATAACCCCCCCCCCCAATCCCCCCTCCTTCCCGTCCCAGAACTCAAGTCCCAACTATCCCGTCCATCCCGTCCGTCCCAAACCCCAAAATCCCAGCGCCCAGTCACTCCCACCCTGCTTACTCTACCCACCCATGATCCCCCCCCCCCCAAAACCCTGCCACTCAGCTACCTACTCAGCCTTGAAACCCTCGTCGTCCACATCTTCTTTTTCCCAAGCGCCCGGTCGAGGGACAGACACGACATCCACATCCATCCCAAAGAAATCTCTCCCACCGAATTCCCCAACCAACGCCTTCTTCACCGTGCTACCAAACTCCCGACAAGCAAACAAGCAAACAAACCAACCAGACCCCGACAAAGGCACATCATTCATCACCTACATCCATCACCCACCGATCGAGAACCCAACGGACCCAAGGGCGAACCCGACGCACCCAACGACGCGAGTCCTGGGATTCCAACACGAGATACTACAGGACACACGCAGCCTTGGGACGGGGCGTATGCAGCAGCATTACACAGCACCGCGCCGCCGGACGAAGAAAGGAAACTAACCCGTGCATTCACCACACGGCTCGCACATCTATTATCTTCCCTCTCCCCGCCGTCCATCCCAAGTTTCGACATCCCATCCATTCATCCATCCATCTAATCCCATACCCAACTTCTCGGGTCCAACCCTTCACCACGTCCCCGGGATTCCAACACCAACGCGTCTCACCAGTCACCACAAACGGCTGGCTTCGAGTCAATGCCCTCGCCGTAGCTCACCACCACGGCACACGAGTCCGAATCCAGCGCTAGGATGAGGCCACCCGTCGCCGCCTCGTCAGCAGCGCGGAGTCCAGCGCCGCTGCGTCGGCGCGAGAAGTCGCCTGTAAAGTCGGGGGAATACCCAGCGCCGGCGTCGAGAGCACGGGCGTTGGGGGAGAGTGCGTATCCATACGCGAACCCTGCCTCGAGAGCAAGGCCGTCGTGGAGGACGGAGCGGGAGGAGGAGGACGACGACGACGACGATGATGGGTTTGATGAGGAGGAGGAGGAGGAGGAGGATGCTTTTGGGCTTGGGCCTGAGAGGGAGCAGCTTGATAGGAGGAGTATAGAGCCCGAAGGCATAGAACCTGATGACGACCCGGGGTCTGGCATTGACCTCGACAAATTCTCGGCGTATGCGTATGCCAATACCCGCCGGCCCGAGAGGTGGCGCGACGCCTTGACAGCGTCCTTCCCCGATATAGGGCCCGTGGCGGGGCGGGAAGCGTGTTCGCGTCTTGCTGAGGGGAAGGGGAAGGGCAAGTATGAGGGGATGGCGCAGGTGGTTCCGCTGGCGTCGATATCAGAGTCAACGTCCATGTCAAGGTCCAT
This sequence comes from Pseudogymnoascus sp. SDFLT0511, assembly GCA_030180035.1. Taxonomy (NCBI): domain Eukaryota; kingdom Fungi; phylum Ascomycota; class Leotiomycetes; order Thelebolales; family Thelebolaceae; genus Pseudogymnoascus; species Pseudogymnoascus sp. SDFLT0511. The sequence continues at coordinate 1,922,417 of JASCQD010000009.1, read as the reverse complement.
TACCACAACGATGCCGCGGTCCCGACGTACCGGCTTCTCATATCCCCTCCGGCGCTCTGATTCGCCGGCGCCAGAACCAGCGCTGATGGATCAGGTGATTGAGGCGGACGATCCGTGGTCGGATACGTATGAGGCGTTTTATCTGACGCCGCTGCCGCCGCTGAGCACGACGACGTATGAGGTTGGGGATTTGACGGAGGTGGCGAGGGGCAGGGCGAGGGGGAGGGGCACGAATTATGTGAAGAAGGGGATTGTGATCCCGGCGCATACGGCTTCGAGTTTGATTGCCGAGTCGGCCAATACGTCTCCAACCACGACGACCGCTACTGGTTCTGGTACTACCACTGGCACCACGACCGGCACCACCAATACGACCTCGACTTCGACTTCTACCAACACATCTACGTCCACCACAGCAACACACACAACAACACTCATCCCCTCTGACCCCCTCACCGCCGGCCCTCCCCCCGACGACGACTTCGACGAAGACGAAGGCTTCTCCGAGCCCACGACCCTCGAGGCCACCGCAGCCATGGAGCGCGAGCGAGAACGCGATATCATCGCCTGTATGCGCAGCGGGCGCTCGGTAGGGCTGAGGGGGATGGCGTTGGGGATGGGTGAGGGGGTTGGTGGGGTTGGGGAGGGGAGCAGAGCGGGGGGTGTGGGGGTGGTGAGACCGAGGGTGAGGAAGAGGATTACTAAACGGAAGGGGGGAAGGAGGGATGGTGGTGGTGTGTGATGGATGGTTGCTGTGATGACGGCGGCGAATACCACCACTACCACCATCACCACCACTACTACAACTACAACTACGATCGAACAAGGCGGTTGAATTATCGAAACTGCGTCTCGATCTCACTGACCTCGAAACCCAAACCCCCAAAAAGCATGGGTTCGAGTGTCTTACATTTCTTTTTCTTTTCAAAGCATCAGCACCAGCGCGGAGCGCTCATTTTCTTCAATTTTTATTCAGCGGACAGAAACAGACGACGTTGGAGCGTCGAAGACGAGGGGGAAACCTATGTTATGAAGGTGCATTAGCGAGTGCGACTGTGGCCAGTGGGGAAACGTGTGTGTGTGTGGGCGTTGATGGGGGGTTATACATATATATTTTTGGGGAAGAAGGGGGATTGAAATTCGGCGATATTATTTTTTGGATACCCCACTTACGAACGACATTTACTCAATTATTGAGCTATTTTTTTTATACTCTGGATTTTATGATGGATGGATGGGGGGGAGGGATGCAGATGTGCATACCAGTGGTGGTGGGTGGTGGCGCGCTGAGCCAAGCTAGGGTGACAATGGAGGGATGAGGATGAGAGGTGATATATGTATTATCCACGATTTTTGCGTATAGACGCGCACTGAATGAGGGGGTCCCGGGGAAGGGGGTATACAGATACAGATACAGATATAGAGATGGAAAGGGATTCGTTCCATGGACGCACAGACGGATATGGATAGAAGGAATTGGAAAAATCCATACCACTCCTAGCTGACCTGACTTCAGGTACCTTATGATGCACTTGTCAGATCGTCGTGCGTGCGTGCGTGCGTGCGGTGCCGTGTTTTGCTGTCTATAATGGAGGAGGGAGGGTCCCTTTAAAGGGGTAGTGGGGGGGGTTGTATGGAATTGATTTTCACTGTTGCACTGGTGGGTAGAATGACCCCTTGTTCCCCCGAGAAAGGCGGTAATGACTCTTAGCATTTACTACTTACGGACGAGCAACTCATCCCCATCGCATCGCCCTCAAATCCCCGTGTCGTGTATACCACTCACTAACCCCCACCAGCGCGCCACACTCACCCCACCCCAAGACCTCCCATCCCAAGACACCCCAGCCAGCTTACCAACCAACCTAATCAGACCCATAAGTATCCTCATACGCCTCCTCGTACGCCTCCCTCGCCTCCTCGACATCTTCCTTGTCGCTACTGCTCACGGAGCTGCCGTCTGCTGTTTCATCTGGTAGCTCGCCGGCGGGTGGGTAGGGTTGTTGCTGGGATGCTGCGGCGGCGTTGTTGTCGTCGTCGTCTGGGGGGGGGGTTAGCGGGGGGGTTAGGTTTTGGGTTTGTTTTCCGGATTGGGTGGGTGTTGTGGAAGCGGGGGGTGGGGGGGGGGGAAGAGGGGGAAAGGGGGAGGGAAAGGGGGAGGGAAAAGGGGGATGGGAAAGGGGGATGGGAAAGGGGCAAGAAGACGTACCGAGAGCGTTCATAATCAGCGCACCACCGATCGCACCAGCTGCCACACCAGCAGCAGCACCGATCATCATGTTCTTATTCCCATCATCCTTCTTCTTCTCCTTCTTCTCCTCTCCATGCTGCCCATGTGCTGCATACGCATCATGTCCACCTCCTCCGTACGCCGGCTGTCCTCCATACGCATCATGTCCACCTCCATACCCGGGCTGTCCTCCATACCCAGGCTGTCCTCCATACCCACCGTGTCCTCCATACGCAGCTCCACCATACCCAGGCTGCCCACCACCACCGTGCCCATCATCAAACCCCCTCGCGCTCTCCCCGTGGGCCCCGCCGTCACCATACGAAGCGGTAGTAGGAACGCTCCAGCTCACTTTGCTAGAGGGCAGGTCGAGGTACGCCCACCGCGCGCCGGCGGGGTCCCAGAGGGCGGCCCAGCCGGGGGGGAGGGAGGGGGTTGGTGGGAGTGTTGAGCCCTGGGTAGGGGGCGTGGGGGCGCCGTAGTGGTTTGAGGGGGGGGCGGAGTATTGGTGGTCTTGGGGGGCGCCGCCGTAGGGGGGTTGAGGGGGGGCGCCGTATTGGCCGGGGGGAGGGGCGCCGTATTGGGCTTGCGGAGCGCCGCCGTAGGGGGGTTGGGAGGGGTAGCTGGTGTGGTCGAGGGCTAGGAGAAAAGGAATTGTTAGTGAGGGGTGTTGGTAGAGGGTTGGAGGTTGGAGGTTTGATGCTGTGTTGTGTTTTGTTGTGTTCTGGGAGATGTGTTGTGAAGGTTAAGGGGGGGAGAGAGAAGAAGGAAGAGGGGTAAAAATCATCAACTTACCCCGCTGTTCATCCACGACAGGAGCTTCGTCTTTGGGTTTCTTCTCCTCAGTCTTCTTATCATCGCTCATGAGATTCTCAAAATCCTTGGTCATCTTTTTGAAGAACGACATGGTTATTCTGTTGTGTTTTTTGCTGGTTTGCGTTGAGGTTGTTGTGGTTATTGTGATGTTGTTGATGTTGTTGATGTTGTTGATGCTAAAGGGTGTTTAAAGGGACGAGGGTTCAAGGAACGTAAGTGGGGGTGGGTAAAAGGGGGTTGGGGGGGGGGGGGGGGGTAAGGAGGACAAACTGCCAACACACTTCACGTAGCAGGGGTCCGCATCCTACCGTCTGAACTATCGAGTTCTATGGATGGTATTTGCGGAACATTTATTCTCGCCTAGTTTAAGAATAGCAAGTCTAAACGTGGCCAAGGTGTCTATTTTCGAGGCTACGCCTTAATCTGAAGCAGGTTAATGCAGCAGCACATCACTCGCGCGCGTAAGGCTGTGCCGACCCGACCGACCCGACCCGTGTCTCGTGCGCTGTTTAAGGTGATTATGTTTATAGGGCCGTTGAGAGGGTAAGGAGGATATTAGACGATATGTTGGGAGTCATCCCTTTATCATCCTGCTCCATAAATTATGTCAGGGCCGTGCCCTTCTCCGTGGTTTAAGCTTGAGTAGTTGAGCTGCTGTTCCCGTTTCAACTTTATAACTACATCTATAAATATGAGCTACCATATTGAACATTAAAGTAGGGAACTGAAACCAGGACATATTTATAAAAACAGAAAGCAACCATAAAATCTCCATGGAAGCGAACGATATTCTTGCGGGGCGGGCCGTATGCCGCGTAGCCGTATTGGCACATGAGAACGTATGATGACGCGTCATGCCAAGTCTAGGGGAGGACATGGCCCTCGGAAAAGTGGAGCTGATATTGTGTCGTGTGAGGTTGGAGAGACGAATGGTAGGGCAGGAGATTGGAAATACCGCAACGCTCAAGCGCATATGCACAAAAACGGGGGCTGAGACGAGTGAATGATGCTCTTAGGATTCTATCTGTCACGTCCATCACATGTAGACTATAATACAATGCAACACAGCACACGACACTATTCCGAGCCCCATCATACTTGGACTCCAGAATAAAGCAAATTCCCTCATATCTAACCAAAAAAAAAAACGTCCCCCTGATCCAAAGAATATTACCATCCGACCACTTTCATTCTCTAGGACAGCCAGCTTCCCCTTAACACCGCGAACCGCCTCGAGCTTTTACGCCGTCTGGGCATCAACCGCATATGAGCCTTTGCCCCAAAATTCGCAATCATAACCAGAGCTGGGTCGCCGTAAACTCACGCTGCTCCCATTGCCCTCTCGCCCACTAACTCCACCAGTATGCATCCACCCCCACCGGATTTTGGTGGTCCCCGCAAGTTGCTGCCGATGAAAGTATGTCGTCTCAGGGACCAGCCCCGCTGCTGAATTTGTTTTCCGTAGGCACGGCCTTCATAGGAAGAAAATCAGGTGCAACAACGCCGCAGAGCACAATGCACTGCACTCCCGTAGACACAATCAAGCCGACTCAAATCGACATGTAATACCTGCTCTCAGGACCAAAAGAAATATACACGCAGAGGAGCAACATAATGAGCGCAACGCTAAATCCAGCCGCCACGGTAACCAGCCTCTCATCCGACGGAGAAATATCAGCCGCACCCCTATTCTGGCGAGTCCTCGCTGTGACATAGACACGCTGCGTGCCGCTGCTATCACTACCATCATTCGACCCTCGGTCATCACGAACTCGTGTTTGGGTGATATGAGGCGGCCACTCAAATATCTGGCCCGAGTTCTCCGTCTCGCCATGCAAGAAGTACATATGGTGCGCCTCCTCGTAGCTAATGCGGCGGCGCCGGCGGTTGGCCCTTTTTCGTTTGCGACGAGGCGTGATGTATTCGATTTCTGACTCCATCTCGTCATCTGCTTCATGGGCGCCGTCCATGCTTGTATGAACCCTTAGAGCCCTTTCACTATATTGAGAGGCAGGCAGTCCATCGGAAGCTTGAGAATCATCGCGACTTAGTACTCTCATAGCACGAGAGCTCCGACGAGGCTGGATAGGCGGGTGGTTGTGCTCCTTGACATATCTCAATATCCTCTCTTTACTCAACTCTCGCTCCCTCGTCCGGGGTATAACTGTAGCTCTCTTACGCATGTTCACCGCGAAAGTTCTTTTGTAGGGTGGTCTTCGCTGGGGCTTGTCTCTGAAGGGATAGTAATAATCTGGATCGATGGGCTTCCTGCGGGTCCCGTTGGAACTCTCAGGACTATATCCTGTATCCCTGGGCGGGGCTGAGGTAACATTATCGTCCAGGTTATCACTGCCCTGCTCTGGCCCTGAAGACTCTAAAATCGACACCCCTTTGTTGGACATCGGCGCAGCACTCGTAAAAGGCAATGCACCGGACATCCTTCTGGACATGTTGTCGACATCGTTGCTGCGTAAGCTAGACGTCGCGAGTGGAGTAAATCTCATTGCACCGTTTCTATCACTACCATATGAGACCTTTTCGAAACGGGATCGGAGGTCACCTTTCCCAATTCCACCATCACCCTCTGAGCCATCCTGCTGGATATAACGTGAAGTACGTCGAATAGGGGAGCGCCTCGTACGAGCTTCCACTCTTCCAGTGATCTGCTGTTGCGGTGTATCCACGGCAACAGCAACATTATGACCTTTATGGGCAGGGTAGAGAGCTTCATCAAGACGCTTCTCAAGACCCTCTATCATCATAATTCGCATCTCCGTTTCCTCCGAATCTCTCCGTCGACTAGAGCCACTGTGGCTTGCATGCCTATCATATGGTATAAATCCAGACGCGGCGACTTCTTTCTTGAGCCTTAAATCGCTCTTTCGATTGGAAAATAGAGATGTAGACCGATCCGTTCCCTTTTTGTGAAACGACAATACCCCTTCGAACCAATTCTTTGGGCCTTGTGTCTTTTTTTCAGAAGTAGTAGACTTTTGCTTATCTGTTGCGGTCGAGTTCGTTTCATATTCTTCGGATATTGCTTCTTTTAATGTCAATAATTCCTCGGCAGAAACACTTTTCTTCAGGGAACTGTTTAGACGGCCAGGTCTTAGTCTGCGAGAAAATCTTTCTAGTTGCGATGATTTATGAGGCGCCTTTCTCCTCCTAGCCCTCTTCGTGGAGCCACTTCGAGAAGGGCGACGGGCAAAAAGAGTAGCATACTGCGAGGTTGGCCGCTTAATATTGGTTGATCCCGAGGGAGATTTGGATTCTGCAGATTGTGCTAATTGACCGGTTCCTTTCTGATCTGCACCTTCCACGTATTGTCCCGAGGATATAGTTTCAAATGTAGCCTTTGAATCATCATGCTGGTACCCTAACCTCTCATATCTGTGGGTATCTTCCCTCCCGCGGATAAAAGACGCGCGAATATCAGACATTACAGATGGTGACTCCGATTGACTACATATTGACGACGATTCGTATTTCACAGGTAGGATTCTTTTATATGGCGGCCACCCTCGTTTTGAAACAGGTGGCTGTTCTAAAGCTCCCACTTTCGTAGCCACACCCTCCGACGACGAAAGTGTCTGATATTTGTCTGCGGGATATTTCCGACTCGGGCGTATTTCAGGCTCGCGTTCCGTTGATTTGATCGTTGATGAAGTTGGGAGATCCAAATATACCTTTGATGGCTTGAATGATGGTAGGTTTCCACGCAAGTATTCACCTGAATTTCTTGCAGATTCAATAAAAGAGCTCGTAGTCATCTTTTGATAGCTCCTTTCCGCCGGTTTCTCTTCCATGGGCGTCGTCGGTGGAGGCTCATCAGAAGCATCCTCATAAATAGACTCCAGTGTCGACGGCTCGAGAGGTGCTTCAGTATTGTAACTGTGCATAGAAACAATGCCATCATAACCTGCTGCAACGGGAGGCAGTTGACCATCTTTTAGATGGTTGGTGTTCAGCAAATCAATTCCAGAACGCGGGGCGACAACATCACGTCTAAATGTTAACTCCCGATCCATGGGAGAATTTCTAACATGCGCAGCAGCTGGCATAGCAATATCCCGTGCAGCCCGCATTATGTGATCAGGTTCTTCCCTGAAGCTGTGGTTGCTCATGAGAACATGAGGCAAAGCTGCTGGAGGCGGTCGATCCGGAAGGTCCGCTCTATGTGCTGGCGGCTGTCTTCGTAAGGATCGGCGATGCTGGTAGGGAGCAGCCTCTGACAAGACGTGCGGACGAAGTGGCGATGGTTCTGCCGGGTTGGACAGTATTGAGGGACTTGAAATTCTTCCAGCCTCCACTTCCGCCACCGGTGCCGAGGATGGCTGAATTACAGAAGTAGTCAATCCAAGTCTCGCAACCACATTCATATCGGTAGGGCTCACTGGTTCGTCATGTGTCGATATCCGTTCAGCTATAGATGGTGGAATGTATCCAGATCTGTGGTTACCAGAGTGATGACGTGAACGAGGCCAGGACCATTCATACCGCCTGCCGCCGGAGAAAGATTCGACTCCATCCATGTTGTCTGGTCCTTCGGAGCTCGCCTCATCGACTGGGTTCGATACCTCTGGCTGATATAAGAATTTCTCTTCATTCTGTTGGTCTATATTAGACGCCAAAACTATCGATGAAGTTTCCCCTTGAACATTCTTGGAGTCAAGCAAATCAAACTCCTCTCGTTGGTGAGGGATGGGATTTGAATTCGCCAGCTCTTCGCTTTCGGTCTGGGGGTTATGGTATGGGGACTTGCTCGTAATTTCAGATCCTGGAAGTTGAAAAGTTTGACCATGCTGGCTTAGATCCCCAAGTGGGCTGCTTCCTGCGCCGTCATCAACTGCAATATTATCCGCGGTAGCGTCAGTCTTTTCTGTATTGACAGTTTTGGCTGGCCTGCGAGCAGCTGATGAATAGTAGCTTTCAACGCCATCAGCTCGTCGATATCGTCTGCTTGGCACCCTCCGTGACCCCTGGCCTCTGAGAATGTGTGTTCCCAGCGCCTTGCCCTGATAACTCGGAATATCCGACATCTAAACTTGGGAGGGAGGGCTCAGTGTTTCCGCCAGTAGTAGCGAAAGGTGGAATTGTACGGCAGAGTCCTGGACAATTTTCGGACGAACCTGACGTAAACTCTGCCCAAAAATAGGATAGAAATCAGAACAATCAGAGTTCCTAGCATATCACTAGAGTGGGGCTGTTCTCCTGCCGGGTGGTCGCTCAGACACGAGGGATGAAGACAGTATGATGGACTGGCTGTCCGGTTCGGAAAAGAGAGTGATCGGACGGAAAGTAGAAATGTTTCTAGGAATGATGCATCTGCCGTGACGGTGAGTTATAGGATAGATGCATCAACAAGGTAAAGAAATTATAGGAGAAGAAACGAGTAGGATATATGCGGGTAATAATGCTGTTGACGAGGGAAAGGATTGTGAGGAGTTGGAGAAAATACGTGACAACCAACGACAAGAAACACGGACTTAGCTGGTATGGACAGAGCGAAATAGCTGGACCAACATGGCAGGAGATACCAGCTATTGTATGGAATAGCATGGTGTGAAAACAGAGTGGAAGGAACGAACAAGTCCTCCGTTCCTTCCTTCCCAAGATGTTCTCCACGGGCATACAGGCCCTCATCTAAAATGATAGCCTGCATCCCAAGCACTTTGTGAAATACCAAAACCTAGATAAAATCAGGCCGAATAAAGTTTGATGGAATAGTTATATAAGACTTCTAGAACTCTAGAACTTCTAGAACTTCTGGAGCTTCTAGAAGAAAATGTGAAGAGGTGACAACCCCTTGGACGCCTACAGGTGTCGGAACGGCAGACCCGTTCCGAGCCGAAACCCCAATCGCGATGTCATCATCCCTGTCGCCGCGGGGTAACAGCATCCCCAGCTTCACCCCAACAGATTTCTAGCCATCTTCCCAATTCCCAATGCGCCAATTAGTAAATCGAGCTCTGAAAACTCTTCAATCATTCCCAGTGACTTCGACCTTTCAACCATCTCAAAACCGAGCATACCAAAAAAGCCTATCCACCATGTCTACAGTCCTGAAGCAACCCGTCAAGCTTGCCCTCGTGCAACTGGCCAGCGGTATGCAGCCCCCGCCCTCCTCCTCATCCAATACTAACAACCCCCCCCAAGGCACCGACAAAGCCACCAACCTCGCCAACGCGCGCACCCAAGTCCTTGCGGCCGCCTCCCAGGGCGCCAAAATCATCGTCCTCCCCGAATGCTTCAACTCCCCCTACGGCACGCAGCACTTCCCCAGCTATGCCGAGACGCTCCTGCCCTCCCCCCCAACACCCGCCCAATCCCCCTCCTTCCACGCCCTCGCCGCCATGGCCAAGGAAGCAAACGCCTACCTGATTGGCGGCTCCATCCCCGAGGCCGACGCAGCCAACACATCCGCCACGGCCGGCGCGCCCAACAAATACTACAACACCAGTCTCGTGTTCAGCCCGTCGGGTGCCCTGCTCGACACACACCGCAAAGTACACCTCTTCGACATTGACATCCCGGGCAAGATCACCTTCAAGGAGTCCGAGGTGCTCACCGCTGGTTCGCAGACGACGATAATCGATTTCCCCGAGTACGGGCGCGTAGCCCTAGCGATCTGCTACGACGTGCGGTTCCCCGAGCCTGCGATGATTGCAGCGAGGAAGGGGGCGTTTGCGCTCATCTACCCGGGTGCGTTCAATCTGACGACGGGAGCGCTGCATTGGGAGTTGCTTGGTCGTGCGAGGGCGGTGGACAACCAGGTGTTTGTGGGGTTGTGTAGTCCGGCGCGGGATATGAGCGCGGGGTATCATGCGTGGGGGCATAGCATGGTTATTGATCCGTGGGCGAAGGTGCTGGGGGAGGCGGGGGAGGGAGAGGAGATTGTGGTTGCTGAGTTGAGGCCGGAGCCGTTGGAGGAGGTGAGGAGGAATATCCCCGTGTCGACGCAGAGGAGGTGGGATGTGTATCCCGATGTTAGCAAGGGGAGTGTTTGAGTGTGGTGTACTATCCGGGTAGATGGGATTGTTTAGCTGCGCAATTAGTGTTCCCTTAGCTGCATCGAGTGTGCAAGCAGTACACTTGAGAATCTCGGAACGTGAGTCGCCTGTCCTAATTCGGAGGAGATAGGTCCCTGATATTGGTTATAGAACAGGCTCAATAGACATCTTCCATCCCATTTCAGCCCCTTGAAACCCATGTCAGCAGCAGCTTTCATCCCATTTCATCCCCTGAAACTCTCATGTCAGCAGCCAACCCCCCTCAAGCCAAACCACCTCCCCCCTTCCCCGAAAGCAACCCCAACCACCATCCTTCGCGGCCTCAAACAAGCATCCATCCAAACCAACCCCCCGCGGCTAAACCCCTCAGCCGCCACACCCGCACCCGAAATGACGACTCTACAGACACGAACAGGCTATTCACACACCCACCCCACCCATCACGGCCGCCACTCCCTCGCCGCCGTCCGCCGCCAGCTCCCCACCGGGATACAGCATGACACGCCGCGGTACTATATCTACCGCACGTCTACTGTAGGGCAATAACAAGCACAATAAACAAGCACAACCAGTACTCTACCCGCGACACCCCCCAGCATTCTCAGATCCCACACCATCTCCCAAACGGTCATAAATAAACCCCCTGGTAATCCCCCCCCCCTAGTCCCTGCGCAGATACCTCCACCACCCCTCCCCAGTCCACCCCCTAAACGAGCGCTATTCCGACCACCCCCAGGGATCCTCCCTGACACCCCCTAGCGCACGCACAGACGCGCGGGCGATCGCCGTCCAGTTCCACTCGGTGATTTTCGGGCAAATCGCCGAATATTATACTCCTCTAAATATCCGCGACTAAATACCGCCGACCGACCGATCCTCCAAGCGACCCATCCCGCCCCAGTCCAGCCCATCCAGGCCGAGCGCCTGCTAAGTATGAGGCCTTGGGCTTGAGGAAGTGAGTTGATCGTCGGCGCCGGGGGGAGGGGAGGGGCTCCATAACTGTATGCACCCAGCCCCCGGGGTCGCAGGTATGCGGCCTTTCTCTCCTTTCGCTTCCCTCGCCCTTCCTATCCTGGGTAAGGGTCGATGGATGGATGGATGTATCTTCATATCAAGCCGATGCCCAGCGCATGGGTATCGCATCGGTTGTATCGCGGATACTGAAACGCTAAATGGCAATCTCCGGTATGGTGAGGTTGAGCGAGGAAGGAGAATCAGTCAGTCAGTGGGGTGCAATGAGAGAGGAAGGAGAGCCAGAAAGTCAGGGGAATGGAATGACAGAGGCATGTGAGACGACTGTGCATGAAGGCTACATCTCCCAATCCCCAATTCGCAATCCAACTCCCTTTTCAGTCCAGAGCATATCTCCTCTCGTCTCGTAGCGAAGCAGGTGGTATGCTCATATACCGGCTGCTGCACACGCACGCATGTACTGCACTGCACTGCACTGGTATCGATCTATATATCTGGCTTTTACCCAGCCGCGCAATCTGCAATCCGCAATCTATAATCTGCAATCTGCAATCTGCAGCCTCACATGTAGCCATCTGTCTGTCTGTCTATCGAGCCGTGTATATCTCCGTCTCTCCAGCCCAGCCATCCAGTCAGTCAGTCAGCAAGCAAGCAAGCAAAGCCCTCGCATGTCCCTCCCCTCCCTCCCACCACATCAAGCACTGCACCCCCCCCCCCCCCCAAGATCTCCAGCATCAGCATCCCCAAAGCGGTAGCTGGTAGCGTACATATACTCACACAACAAACAAACACGTAGCGCGCGTCTCCTCCCCCCCTTCTCAACCCACCCCTCCCACCCCTCCCACCCCACCCTCACCCCCCCCTGGCACACTCGCCAAGACCCCGCCGGACCTACCTCCCTCCCTCCGTCCCATAAAGTACTCACCCATCAACCAACTCTCGCAAGGTACGCCACAAATAACAACTCTTCCGAAAACACTCGCGAGTGTACTAGAGGGTAGAAGGGGGGACGTGCGGTGTGCGGTCCGTGCCATCATGTTCCACTCTAACATCGGGTCGAGTCGAGGGGTGCTAGGATCGTGGTTGTGGAGGCGAGGTTCGGGTTCGGGAGCGGGTTGAGATGGGGATGGGTGGGGAATGGAAGGGAGGGGAGGGGAAAGGAGGCGTGTTTTTGCGATAGAGTGGTATAAGGGAATAAGGGTCTAGAATACACGCGCGGGTTTACACATACAAATTTCAGGGCGCAAGAGATGAGACGAGTGAGTGAGCGAGTGGGTGAGTGGGTAATACCATCATAATCTTCGTTATCAATCGATCCAATCCAATCCAATCCAAGTCTACAATCCCCCTTCCTCCTTCCATCCCTTTCCCCCTCCTAAAACCTATCCCCATCCATTCTGACCCGACAGCCCATGCATTTCCACTTCTCCCCCCTTCTCCCCAAATTCCAACAATAAAACCCTTCGTCTCAAGCACACAAAACAAACAGACGTGTGAACTTGGACGCCCCTTCCATTCCATTCCTCCCTCTTCCTTCCCCATCCCCGCTCACGTTTACTTTTCCCACCCAACAAATAAAAAAATCCATCCATGGGGTATGTCTGTCCACTCAATTAAAAACAAACGAAGCCCGCCCCATTCGCAGAAAAAAAAATCCAAAAATTAACAAAGAAGTCCAGCCAAGAAAAAAAAACGAGTTAAAACCTCAACAAAAAAAGGACAAGAAAGGTAGTAAGTAGTGACGAGAGAAAAAATGCCCCTTTCTAATCTCCAAGACAACAAGGAAAAGGAGAGCGAGAGAGAAGAAAAAAAGTGATAGAAAGTTTCGAAAAGGTCGAAGTCGAAGTCCGGGTGTGCAGTATAAGCTATAAGGAGTGCGCCGCTGCGGCCGAATGGGGCGAGAGAGTAGCATGTGCGTATGCGTGTGCATATGCATATGCGTGCGTCTGCGTGCCGTGATGGGAGGGAAACATGAGAACCCCCTCAATCGAGAAAAAAAAAGACGGCTTCGATTGCCGCGCCAGTCAGTGTTTTGTCGAAAGAGTCGTCGGTAAAGTAGTAGTGTACAAAAAAAAAGAAGGAACAAATCGAATTTCGCGCGCGCTATGGGATGCGAAAAACAAAAAGCAAGGTTCAGACGTGCGTGCGGTGTGTTCGCGTCAGCGGTGTGAGTGTGTTGTCGGGACGTGTGTTCGTTTCAAGGGTCGTTTAAAAGGTCGTTCGTTTATGGGCCGTTCCGCTTCTCATCTAGCTCTTGTGACAGGTCAGCGAAGGGTACTTCAGCACTACACAACACAACACCGCAACGAGACGGCCTGCGCGCGCGTGCCGACAGCCCCTACGCGTCAGGCCTGGGCGACGCCGTGGTAGCCGTCTCGCTCGGGCCGCGGGAGAAGGGGGCGGCTCACAGCACGAGCTGGTTGAGATTGCGCTGGATGATCATGTCCTGGACGGAATCCATGGTGATCTTGAGCAGGTTCGTGTCGGTGGCGTTGGTGAAGTGGCCGTAGACCTCCTTTTGCGGGTTACGGTTGAGCGCCTTGAACTTGTCGAGGAAGTACTTGGAGGTCACCTTGGCGTCGCTGGCGTCGCCGACGAAGTCGGGGAAGCCGTGCTTGGTGATGGGGTTGTCCTTGATCTTGGACTTGAAGAGATCCATCTTGTTGAGGAAGAGGATCAGTGCCGAGCGCGTGAACCATTGCGAGTTGGCGATCGATTCCCAGAGCATGAGAGCTTCTTGCATTTGGTTCTAAGAGTGGGGGTTAGAGGGGTCTGTTTGGGTGCGGGTGCTGGGGTCAAGAAAAGGGGGGAAACATACACCATCCTTGTCTTCAACAAGACATTGATCGTACCCGCTAATAGCGACGAGGAAGAGCAGACAATTAACATTCTCGAAGCAATGGATCCACTTCTTGCGCTCAGAGCGCTGTCCTCCAACGTCAAACATGCGATAAGTCAGGTTCCCCAGATCAAAGACTGTCTCGGTGATTCCCGTCGTGCGGAGGCGCGAGCGCAGCACATCCTGGTCTGTGGGCACGTAGTCGCGCGCAAATAGGCGATCGACGTCTTCAAAGAAGCTGTAGGAAGGGTTTATGTTAGCATTGGCCCTTTGGGAATATTTATATAGGGGCGTGTTCATAGGGTATACGCACTAGTTCAAGTTATCGTGTAAAGCATATTCGTTCCCCTTCTCAATCGCCTTCTGCACCCCTGCATCCGACCACAACCCCTTGAACGGTGTCTTGTATTCCGTCGGTAACGGGTCTTTCGGTCCCAGATCGTGATCGACGAGGATGAGTGTGATATATTTCTGCAGCGAACACTGTGATTAGCCCAAATACACACATGCACGCACCAACACCCACCCGCCAGAGCGCAAGCGAAAACCGCCCCCACGGCGCCGGGAGGCAGGGAAATTGACAGAATGACAGAACAGGAGAGGAGGGGACGTACGCTATTGAATTGGTCGTCGAATGGGATCTCGAGCTCCTCCATGGCATCGAGGATGACGCGGAAGGCTGTGAGGATGTTGTTGAATATGATGGCGCGCCATTCCTCCTTTTCGCTCTTGGAGAAGCCCTGGGAGTAGATGAGGCGCATCTGCTTCAGGACGGTGGACTTGCCACTCTCGCCGGCACCTGGGGATCGCACGCCATTGTTAGCCGCGGTAATTGTGAGATGGCAGAGGTAGGTGGGAAGGGAATTGGTTTGCGAAATGGAGATTGGGGACTTGGGATTGGGAATTGGGAATTGGGAATGCCAATTGGCAACTGGGAATGTAGATTTTCACTCACCAAGCAGCAGCAGCTTGACCTCCCTAGCAGCCTTCTTCTGATCAGCCTTAATCGTCTTCTCAATCTCGCGGTTCTTGGCCAGACCCTCCTGGTCCACGCCGCCGCCTCCGCCGCCGAAGCACATCTTGCCTTAAGTCGGAGGGGTCTGGGGAGTTCGAGTTCTAGTTCTTTGTTATGAGAGGCCGGTTTGTTTCAATGATGTTCGTTGTGGTGGTTGTCGCGGATCGTGTGGGCGCGGGCGGGGGACGTCTGAGTGGGATGGGGGTGGTGATGTGTGGCACAGAACATGGGAGGAGGGGATGACGGTGCGGGTGTTTCGGTGGTGGTGGTTGTTGGTGATGGTGAGGAGGGACAAGACACAGACAGAGACAGAGAGACAGGACTGGAAGGGCAAGTACGACTCGACTGTCAGGATTTGACACGGACCAGGTCGGCGAGGAGGCAGGTAGGGGTTGGTTGCAGTTGCCGTGGTGGTACTTTTGCTACTGGGTTTTTTTTTAAACTCCGAGATACAGAGGAGGGAGAGAAGGTGCAAGTGGAGGCGGTGGTGGAGTTGGAGGAGGTGGAGGTAGTAGGGTTAGTTTGATGGTTAGAGCAGTGTCAAAGACCATTGATCGCCATTTCCAGGTGGGATTGTCGGTCGGTCGGTCTCAGTCGAGTACTGAGGTGTCGTAGCACAGGTAAGTTTTTAGTTCGCAGTAGTTAAGTAGTAGCAGCAGTGGTACAGTACAAACCAAACAGGCAAACACTCGCCGCCATACGCCGGAATCTGCAGCGACGATGTGGAGTCAGCACGCATACATACATACATACATAGCAAGTACATCGCCCACCATACAACCCCCGCCGTGGACACAAGTATCCCCAATGCGCCCCTCCTCCTGCTCTGCATCCTCGCCGCGCCGGCATCCTTGCATTCCGTAATTGAAGAAAAGCGACCACGGTACCTTCCCTCCCTCCCTCCCTCAACGCCCAAGCCAAGCCAAGCCATTCCCATGGCCCACCCCGCCGTTTCCAGCCTAGCCCACCCGTCCCAACACGCTCTAACCACACTCCCCAAGCTAAAGATACAAGCAGGGTACCTCACTCTCTCTTACCACCGTTCACGCCAGATACACACAAACACCCCACAAACACCCACGAAACACCCACAAACACACCACACCCCTTCCCCCCCCAAAGTCCTCTCCCCGTACCACCCTCCACCACGACAAACCTCATGGCACACCTCTACCGGGGCCGACGGGTGCGCACGCCCACGCAACACCCTAGCCGTTCGCAGCCTAGCCCCGCCACCACGCACGCACTCAACACGGACCCCGTACCCCCCCACTCCACCGCACTCATTCATCTCTGCCATCCCCGGCCCACCAATCAACACCCGCTATTCCTCGGCTACCACGCACCCTCGACGTTTCCGCCGTTGTTGAGAGAGAGACGGGGGACCCTCCTTGGCCGGCCTTGGCTGATGGATGGCCCTCTCGAAGGAGATAGGCGCAGGGCGTACTGTGTGTATAAACAGTACAGTACAGGTCAGTAGTGTATGTACCGTTCGTGCCTGCGATGGGAGAGAAAGCCGACCACCAGCACCAGCACCGGCACCAGCAAGCGCACGGAGGCTCCCTCGGCGGCCATCGGCGTTACAAACACCCCCCTCCAGCCTCACCATTCCGCCTAGCCTGCCGCCTAGCCCAGAGCGGTGGGAGTGTTTCGTCCGGATGCGTGGGATGAGCGGATGGGGATGGGGCGGGTTTGCGTGCTGTCTAACCCACATGGCGGAGGCGAAAGGGAGAGACAAAGGACAAAACACAAGACACACGACGGACGCACGCACGCACGCACGCACGAACGATGGATGAGGGAGGGGAGGTATAGTAGAGCGACCCTTGCTGATAGCAGACTGGACTGCCATCTCCACCTGTGCTGCGGGTGCGAGGGAGAAGGTAAATTAAGGACTGCGATCCTGGGTACGGCCCCTCAACTGTGCGCACCGCGGATAGATTGCCAGGCTGGTGCGAGGCACGTTGCGGATGAGCCCCCGTTGACTGTGTATATACATACATACTCTAGCATCTGTACTCTACTTTACATATTTTACATAGATTATACCCTACTCTACTGTGCATACATATGCCGCAAGGGTCCTCCTGCAGTATACATATACATACCTCCAACCCCCCCTCCCGCGATCAAGCTCTCAAGACCGATACACCACCGACCACCTCTCCCGGCATCTTCCGCATCCGCCAACCTCCCCACATCTGCATGCGCGCATTCCGTTCGTAGCAGCTGTGGTGGTGGTGCTCGCGTGGAATCAGCATGGACGGCACCGCAGCACCACACGCATGCGGTGCGGAGCGAGGCGTGCTCGTGGCGGAGTGGGGTAAGGTAAGGTAAGGGCTGGAGCGACTGACTGACTCGTTGAAAAAAAAAATGTTGCCTGTGGGAGGCGGGTGAGCTGTCGCATTTTGCGCCATGTGGCTGCCGTTGTTGTGGATGGGAGGCGAGAGGGATAGGCGGCGGATCGGGTCGGTTGTTTCAGGTGGTTGGTGTGCCGCCGTGGGCTGGGCGGGGAGGGATGGGATGTGGAAGGGGGGATGGATGAGATGATGGACGGGGATGGGGATGGGGGAGATGCAGGATGGACGGACGGGGTTGCACAGGAGCGTGTACCCTGCTCTGGTTGCACTGCATTGAAAACGAGTCGGGGGTGCCACGAGGGACGATAACGGCGTCAGCGTCAGCGTCAGCACTTACTCACTGTAACGCGTGCAGCGCGGCGATGCTTTGGGGGAGGAGGGAAGTTGTCTGGGACGGACAAGGTGGCCCGATTCGGTTGACAGAAACACCGCGGTTGTGGCCCGAAAAGCTTGCTCCTCGCACTTGGATATACCGCCATCGGACCTTTCCCTCCTTTCTCTCTCCTTTCCTGTCCTCACTACATACCCCCTTTTCGCCTCCACCAAGCTCAGTCAATGCACGCGCAAAAAAAAAAGGCCAAAAGCAGCGCCATGGCACGCACGGCACTACTCCCTACTCTAAATCCCTAATCTAACCCCTAACCCCAATCCCAGGAACCCAGACAGACACACAGGCCATCAAATGCAAATGCAAATGCGACGTCCCAAAATAAAAAACGTGGCGCCCCCCTTTCTCTTCCCCTTGTCCTGTAAGACTCAATGTAAGCAAGGGCACAGAGGCTGGCGAAAAGTCTGCTAGCGGATGCCTGATCTGGCCGTTATATCCGTCGTCTGGGCATGCTTCCCTTTTTTAGGGGCTTGGGGGTGGGTTTGGAGGGACGGGATGGTGCGGCAGAGGAACGGGTGGGAACTGACAGGAGAGGTTTGTGTTGAGGGAGCGGCAGATGAGGGTGGTGAAACACGCCGAGGTCTGGATGGTAGTGACGGGTGGGATGGAAGATGGGTGGTCGGTGCGTTCAGCGGGACGGAAGAACTGTGCGCGGACGTTCTGGTTTCACGTGATAGGGGCGTGTGCAGAGTAGCCGAGGAGAGAGGGAACACTAAACGGAGAGAGAGCCAGGAAGGGATGGGTACAGCGACAGTGAGAGGGCGAGGGAAAGGGCGGGAGCATGTTCATGTGCCACGGCGACGACATTAGTGCAACGCCATCTCGATCCTCCCACTCCTCCGACTCTGTCTCACCTCCTCCGTTTCCCCCTCCTCCCATCCCATCACGGGACACAGAGACGCGCAACACACCGCCAAATTCAACCATCGCACAAACCCCCAATCACCACGATCTCTCATCGCACAACGCACGCCCAATCCACGCCCATCACAGCGCCCTCGTACGACCGCTCCCTCCCGTCTCCCCCACCCCGCGCCGACCAGTCTCGAGTCTAAGCAGAGCAGACATTTCTGTCTCAGCGATGTCGTCGTCACTAGCTGCGCCATTCGACCTTCACCACTGCGAAGAACTAAAAAACACAGCACAAGCACCTGATCTCCCTCTGTTCTGTCCCACCTCCCACTCTACCAAACAGGTAAAACACAGCGCCCGAGCTCGTCCCAACACGATTCCACACCGCACTGCCGTGTCAGCCGTGCATTGCCGTGCCAGTGATTAAATTTAGACACAGCCCATTGGACCAAACCCTCCAGGCCCCAAGCTCTCATCCCACAGCGTCCTCGGTCCTCGTATCCTCTCCCTCCCACTCCACCGCGCAAACCAAAAGCCCACAGTAGCGTAATGCGCCGCCCTCGTTGACGTCTGCCCAACCGTTAGTTATCCCGCCCAGCCACGCCTGTGGAGAAGCGTCGTGGGCTGTGGGTGGGACGAGCAATCCGAGCAGCGAGAAATGGACACTTGTGGAATCAAGGACGGAGGACTGAGCCACAGCTTGGCGGTGTGTGTGGATACGTCATCGGCGAGCTGGCGACGCAGCGGCGGCGCTAGGGAGGGCACTACCGAAGGGCCCTGGCGGTTGGATGGGGCGATTTCAGGGGTGTGTCTTGGAATTGCCATATTGCCTTGTTCAAGTTTCCCATTGCTGGGGGAAGTAAAGTTGGTTGAGTTGGAAGGCTAGCAGGGTGGATGAGATGAGATATACGCCACAGACGGTGAAGGATTGTAAAGTTTGAGAATTACGGCTTGCTGTGCCGGCGACAGTTGAATTGTTTTGTTTGTTTTTGTTTTCACATGTGCTGCAGGCTTGTCGTCTGGCCCAGTCTCGTCCGATCCAGCTGGTGCGAGCTGAAGCCGATCACCCCACCCACAACCACCTTCACACCACCCAATCCACAGCGACAGGGGCTGCGTGGCTGTGGCTGAGGCCGGCACAGTATGATGACGTGTGAGACAATATGTGCGCTTGAGGTGCCGATAGCTTGACGTCGATCGCAGTGGCCAGTGTTGGCGGTGCCAACTTCTGACAGCTGGCGGACGGCGATGACGCTCGATGCGGAAGGGAGCTGCGGCGTTATTGATTTTGGGGCTTGTTTGTTTTCCTGGAACTGCGCTTGGGGCATGGGAGGGAGGGAGGGAGGGAGGCGAGTATTAAGGGTCCAGGTCCCCCTTGGTTTTCTTGTTGGTGTTTTTATTTCTGTTGTTATCCCAATCAAACAAGCAACATTATTCGCCATCAATCGATAAATACACGACGATAGAAAACATCTATCCAATCGATCTGAGTGGAAGGGAAATTTGATATATAAAAAAAGGAGACGAAAAAGAAAGGCCGCAAAGATGGCCCTCGGATTCCTCCGCCACTTGGGCTCGTTCTTCCTCCTCGCAGCCTGCGTCCTCCTCATCATCACCACCATCACGGCGCCCGTCATCAAGGACCTCGCCATCCTCCGCGTCAACCTCCAGAATGGCGATACCGTCAACTTTGGTACCTTCGGGTACTGCGTCCTAAGGTACGTTTACATCGCACCCCCTTTTCCCAAATCTCTTCACACTCTTTTCACCACTTCTACTGCAATCTCCCCTCTCGATCCACCCTCCCTCCCCACCCAACACGTGCAATAACTAACACCCCCCAGCGAGACCGGAAACAGCTGCACCAAGTCCCGCATCGGCTACTCCCCCGTGCCCTTCCTCGACAGCATCGGCGCCGGCGACTACGGCTCCGCCTCCGAGACTACCGCCAAAGCGCTCACCCGCGTCATGGTCCTGCACCCCGTAGCCTGCGGCCTCGCCTTCCTCGCCTTCCTCGCCTCGCTAGGTGCATCCATCATCGGCTCCCTGTGCGCAGCGCTCATGTCCTCGGTCGCGTGGCTGGTGACGCTCGTTGTGCTGATTACGGATTTCGTGGCCTGGGGCATTGTCAGGAAGAAGGTCAATGATGATGGGAATAGCGGCGCGAGGTTCGAGGTCGGGATCTGGACTCTGCTTGCGGCGTTTGTGTTGTTGTTCTTGGGGACGGTGTTGGAGCTGCTTACGTGCTGCTCGGGGCGGAGGGATAAGAAGCGTGGGGTGCGGAAGGCGGAGCCGGGGTTTGTTGATGGGCCGGGTACGCCGGTGAGGAGACGTTGGTACCAGAGGAAGAACAGGTACTAGATGGATCAACTATGAGTTGTGAAGTTGGCGTTTCTAGGGTATGAGGGAGAGAAGAGAAGTTTCATAATGTCGACGGGGGGATGATGTGTATGATGGATGAAGGGGCGCGAGTCTCATGTGCCGATGCGGCGCTGGGAATGTATATGGGCGCGATGATGGGGATGCAGAGATGATGAAAGAACATAATACATAGCTTAATGATACCAATCCTCGATTTCCAATGATCAAAGTCCCAAAACGAGTATCTTAATCAATGAACTTGTCTTGCACTGCTAGAGCACGAGAATGGATCCGATTTGGTGAGTTAATAGCCACCAGCCACGCGACGGAGCATCCTCGCGGTTGTCGTTCGCAGTGTGCAGATTAACCTCAATGCAATAGTGGTGATACTCGAATCTATCTCGGTCTCATGCATACCATCACAAAATCTCACCATGACCTATAAACCCAGCCCCATCTCCAAAACCCCTACCCAAGTCCCCTCAGCCCTTCAGTCCCACCCCCCGTCCGCACTAACTCAAACCCCTTACCACAAAACCCAAACCGTACAACAATTAGACTCCTACCCCCATCAGCCCATCGCATCCCTTCCATTACCAAGAATCCGGGGAAACAAACCGAGCCGTGCTTGCACCCCTAAACCTCTAACGATTAGCGAGATCGCCCCAACCAGATGGGGTAAGGCGGTGAGCCGTACCTCTCCAGGCACCGTAGGCCGCATAGGGAGTCAGCGAGAAAAATCACAGGTCAACTACGGTTCATGGAGAAGTAAGGGAAGAAGGTTATGCAGAGGATATTTTAGGTTTGGGGAATGGGATAATCACACCTGTTTATTTTGCGCATAATCCGTCCTCACACATACCTTTGCGCCTGGGGCGACATTTCCACAGCGCCACCACCAACCTCACACCGTCGCCCCCGACATCAACCTCTACACCACCCAAGGCGCGCCCTGAGGAGGCCGCCATACACTCACCGAGACACACGCACGCGTGCGTGCGACACCCCTTACGAACAAACAATGCGCACCTCCCGCATCTCCCAAGACACCAGCCGCGCCCTCAACGCCACCACCTCCCGAAGCACCCGCCTCACGCGCTCCGCACTCGCGCAGTTCTCGCTCAATGCCGGGCCCGCTACTGTTCCCTCCCTAGGAGAGGGCGGGGACATCGAGGACGCGATTACAGACAGCGGCGTGGGGAAGCGGAAACGCGGTACCGCCGCTGCGGCGCGCGGAGGTCTGAAGAAAGAGGAGGATGGGGATGATAAGGCAGCGTGGGAGGGGAAGCGCGAAGAGGCTTCGGACTCCGAATTATCGTCTGCGCCGTCGAGTCCCGCCAGCCCCCCGCCGGCACGGAATGCGAGGAGGCAGCCCGTGAAGCGGATTAAGCGGTCGCCCCCTCCCCTCGCCTCGGGCTCCGGAGCAGCCGGTCCCGAGAACTGGGAGCGCATCTATGATCTCGTTATGAAGATGCGGACGGAGGGCGGGGTGGCGGCCGACGCGGCGGTGGACACGATGGGGTGCCATACCCTCGCCCAGGCCGATGCGTCGCCGCGGGACCGGCGGTTCCAGACGCTGGTGTCGCTGATGATGTCGAGTCAGACGAAGGACACGACGAACTACGTTGTGATGCAGAAGCTGTACAAGGAGCTGCCCGCCGCGACGCCGGGTGGGAAACCGGGGCTGAATTTGGAGAATATCCTTGCTGTGCCGGCGGAGCGGTTGAATGAGCTGATTTGGGCGGTGGGGTTCCATAATAATAAGACAAGGTATATTAAGGGGGCTGCGGAGATACTGAGGGATGCGCATGGGGGGGATATTCCGGACACGGCGGAGGGGCTGATGGCGTTGCCGGGGGTGGGGCCGAAGATGGCGTATTTGTGTCTTTCGGCGGCGTGGGGGAGGGTCGAGGGGATTGGGGTTGATGTGCATGTGCACCGGATTACGAATTTGTGGGGCTGGCATGGGCGCGGCGGGACGAAGGGGCCGGAGGAGACGAGGGGGAGGCTGGAGGGGTGGGTGCCGAGGGGGAAGTGGGCGGAGATTAATTGGTTGTTGGTTGGGTTTGGGCAGACGGTTTGTATGAGTGAGAAGGGGAGGAGGAGGTGTGGGGAGTGTGATGTTGGGTTGGAGGGGTTGTGTGCGGCGGCGGATGGGGTGAAGGTTCGGGTGGGGAGGGAGAGGAGGAAGAGGGAGAGGGAGGTGATGAAGGTTGAGTTTGAGGTGAGAGAGGAGGGGAAGGGAGAGGAGATGAAGGAGGGGGAGGTGGTAAAGACAAACGGCATCAAGGACGAGGTGGTGAAGGAGGAGGTATTGGAATCAGTTGAGAAGAAAGAAGAGGAAACTGAGACGAATGGCATTAAGGAAGAGGTGGTAAATGGAGTTGAAATCAAGGGACAGGATGATGGGCCGGAGGAGAAGGTAATAAAGGAAGAGTCCAAGGACTGAAATGGCCTGAGCATCTGAAGTGGAATTTGTATTATTTGTATGGGAATGGCTAGTAATAAGTATAAAGAGTCTTATGTCAGCTTCAATCTGTTAATGAGCTTGGGATAACTCTAAATATATAAATAATAGTGGTCGGAAGCGGAGTGCGTTCGCGATTTCTGCGGTGGTGAACTGACGGTAGTACAAAACGAGGATCGCGCGAACGCACTCCGCTTCAACAGCATATGATTCGAACGCATTCCGATTCTGACCACGATTAGATTATAACAGTATAGATGTGGTAATTTCTCCCAACACTAGGGGCCGTTGATGCGCCCCGGCGCCGCTCCACCGACGCTACCCCTCCCGTAGGCCGAGCCGCCAAGTCCGAACCCCTCCAACATTGACATTCATTGTGTGGACGTTATCGATTGTCTGACGTACGATAAGTCCCGAGCCGGACTCTACCCTTGCGGGCAAATTACCCCACCATAAGGCAGCTCCAGATAAAAGCACGGCATCGCTCCCCATTAACAAAAACAAACCCATCTACTTATTTTGCTCTTCCAGGAAATTAAACCTTACGGACAAAATGGATTCTATGGTAGGAACTACGGGCGGGCATTTCTCTAAACACGAGGGCAAGGTAAGTGTTCTGTTCTGCTCAGAGAGCTCCGTTTACGTCATGACGAGACTGACTTTTGGCACTGTAGCCCATCACTTGCAAGGTTAGCATCCGATTCTGCTGGTACGAAGCTGGGGACGAAATTGCTAACGACGGGACAGGCTGCCGTGGCATGGGAAGCCGGAAAGCCTCTGACTATCGAGGACATTGAGGTCGCTCCGCCCCGGGCCAACGAGGTCCGCATTGAGATCTACTACACTGGAGTCTGCCACACAGGTACAGTTACGACTATGCTCAGGCAGCAGGGAACAACGCGCTGATACGAGATAGATGCCTACACCTTGTCCGGAAAGGACCCCGAGGGTGCTTTCCCCATCGTCCTCGGACACGAGGGAGCCGGTATCGTCGAGTCCGTCGGCTCGGGGGTCACCTCCGTCAAGCCCGGCGACCACGTCGTAGCACTCTAGTACACTCTACCTCCCCCCCGCCTCCTAAACCAACTCGCTAACAACCCCCAGCACACCCGAGTGTAAGGAATGCAAGTTCTGCAAGTCCGGCAAGACCAACCTCTGCGGCAAGATCCGCGCGACGCAGGGTAAGGGCGTGATGCCCGATGGCACCTCGCGCTTCACCTGCAAGGGCAAGGAGCTGCTCCACTTCATGGGCACGTCGACCTTCAGCCAGTACACCGTCGTGGCGGACATCTCGGTCGTGGCTATTACGCCGGAGGCGCCAATGGACCGGACGTGTTTGCTCGGGTGCGGGATCACCACCGGCTACGGCGCGGCGGTCGAGACGGCCAAGGTGCAGCCTGGTGACAGCGTTGCGATTTTCGGAGCAGGATGTGTTGGTCTGTCTGTTATCCAGGGAGCGCTGAAGCAGGGCGCGGGCAAGATCATCGTGGTGGATGTTAATGGTGGGAAGAAGGAGTGGGCGGAGAAGTTTGGCGCGACGGAGTTCATCAACCCGAATGATCTGGGCAAGACTACTATCCAGGAGAAGCTGGTGGAGATCACGGATGGAGGTTGTGATTTCACCTTCGACTGCACAGGGAATGTTCATGTGATGCGTGCGGCGCTCGAGTCGTGCCATAAGGGGTGGGGAACTAGCATTATCATTGGTGTCGCTGCGGCGGGCCAGGAGATCGCTACGAGACCATTCCAGCTTGTTACCGGACGCGTGTGGAAGGGCTGCGCGTTTGGTGGTATTAAGGGCCGTACTCAGCTGCCTGGGTTGGTGGATGATTATATGACTGGCAAGCTAAAGGTGGATGAGTTTATTACGCACCGCAAGACGCTGGAGGATATTAACTTGGGCTTTGAGGCGATGAAGGGCGGGGACTGTATTCGCTGCGTTGTGAACATGCGCGAGGTTTGAGCTGAGGGAGATGGTGGTGTTGTCTTGGGGGAGGACTATTAATGATGTATCATGAGTTTCATTAGATGTCCGTATGATGAGAAAATAGCAAAAATTATTGCACTCCAATTCACCTGTCCGAATGATGGGAAAATAGTAAAAGTTATTGTACTGCGCATTACTTTTTTAAAAAATAAGAGGTAAATTCAAACTATTTGTAAATCACAAAAACAAATACCTAATAATCGATCCATCCATGGCCCCCCCCATCTTTTATACAACATCATTTTTTCTATTAGTACATTGATCTATTTCAGAAAATATATATTACCCACATCTTCATTAGTATCCTATTTAACTTTTCATCTATATTCCTACCCCCCACCTATCTCTACATCAACACGATCCCAGCAAGCGCACCGACAAGCACCGCCCCCATCGAGCCCGAAACCTTCGCACCGCCGCTGATGGTCGTCCCCTTTCCAGGGTTGCCGCCGCCGCCTTCATGACCACCGCCGCCACCGCCTGGGGTGGTGCCACCTCCGCCACCAGGGGTAGTACCGCCGCCGCCACCCCCGCTAGGGCATGAGGGGCATTCACCACCACCACCAGGAGTAGTTTGGTTGCCACCACCGCCTCCACTAGGTGGGCTTGTTTGACCGCCGCTAGGGGGAGCTGTGTGGCTGCCACCACCACCACCGCCGCCAGAAGAGCAGGATGGGCATTCACCACCACCACCTCCGCCACCAGGGGTAGTGCCGCCGCCGCCGCCACCACCAGGAGTAGTTTGGTTGCCACCACCGCCTCCACTTGGGGGGCTCGTTTGGCCGCCGCTAGGGGGAGCGGTGTGGCTGCCACCACCACCACCACCACCACCACCGCCGCCAGAAGAGCAGGATGGACATCCAGAGCCACCACCACCGCCACCGGAAGGAGTAGTTTGGTTACCACCGCCGCCTCCACTAGGGGGGCTTGTTTGGCCGCCGCCAGGGGGAGCTGTTTGGCTGCCACCACCGCCGCCACCAGAAGAGCAGCTTGGACATTCAGAGCCACCACCACCGCCGCCGGAAGGAGTAGTTTGGTTTCCACCACCAGGGGGGCTTGTTTGGCCGCCGGTAGGGGGGGATGTCTGACTGGCGCCGCCACCGCAGGTTGGGCATCCAGAGCTACTACCGCCGCCGCCGCCGCCACTGCTAGAGGGACAGTTGCATTCCTCGCCACCACCACCAGATGGGCAGTTGCATTCCTCGCCGCCGCCACCACCGGTAGGAGGAGTTGTCTCACCGCCGGAAGGAGGGGCTGTCTGAGAGGCACCACCGCCGCTCGAGGGACAGTTGCATTCTTCGCCGGCGCCGCCCGAGGGGCAGTGGCACTCTTCCTGCCCGCCTGACTCCTGTGCTGGCACGGATGGGGCTGGTGTCGCTCCTGAAGACGCAGGCACCGATGCGGACGAGCCGGGACCTTCTGTCTTTCCTGGGCCGGTAGCGCTGGGGCCGCTGGGGCTCTCTGTCTGTCCTGGCCCGGCGGTGCTTCCGGTGGCGCTGGGGCCGGTGGGGGCTTCTGTGGTGTTGAAGAACGGACCATGTGTCAGAGAAGATTGGATAGCGCTGGTGAGAGTCATGATTGTGGTGTTCCGAGATGTCTGGGTGATGGTCGTGGCATTAGCCGGCGCAGACGTATTGAAGGTGAGACTCGTGATCGCTGGATTCGAGGATGCTTGCGTTGCCGTACCGAGGAAGGTGGTTGTGTTACCAGCTTCGAATGATTTCTGCGTGAAGAATGGCGTGTTCGTTGCAGAGGGGCTCTCGACGATGGAGACCGAGCCCGTGACTGTGCCCGTGGCTGACCCGGTGCCTGTGGATGTCTCGTTCTGGAATGCCGATGAGATGCTCGAAACGCTGGTGCCCACTGGGACGGAGACGCTGCTGCCAGTCTTCGAAGATATAGTAATCGTGGAGTGGATGGTCTCCAAAGACGACGTAGCACTGGAGCTGCCAGTGTGGATAGGCGTGGATTCACTGGAGCTGCTGGTATGAACACTGGAGCTACCAGTGTGCGACGACACGGAAGCACTGGAGCTCTCGGAGGTCTTATGGGAAGAACTGGAGCTGCCCTTGTGGGAGGAGCTAGACTCCTTGCCGCCCTTGTCTCCTCCAAATCCCTGTGCATTGGCATAGGTGACCAGCCCGATGGCAGCGAAGGCAAGATTAAGGCGCATTTTCGTAGATCATAGACTGTAAACGAATGGAAATATTGACCCGTTCACCGAATATATCAAGACCCAACAAAAGATCAGCTATTCGATAGGATGATCTCTATAAGGCCAGATATGAAGTGGAAGGGAAGAAAGAAGGATGGTAAGGGGACGAAGTATCTTATACCTACCTGTCCTTTTCCACATGGCTCTTTTCAGTTTCTCACTCCACTCTTACCTACTTATGGTCTTGTTGCAATCGTTCGACCATGGAGCATTTCGGCGACGCGTAATAAATGGCCTGCGGTTATAGGCGATGTCAACGCCAAATAAGCGCGGGTCTCCTAACCACACCACCAGAACATGGAAAGGGCATTGGAGTGGCCCTAAGGGCTGTCAAACTTGACAGGTTTAGTCTTCGAAGCTAAGGTATCGGGGCCCTTACCCGCCTCTTCGGACTGATCCATTGCCAATTATTGGCTACTTAGAGCTTGACAGGATTGTGTCAACCCATGACGGGGGGTATGGGATGGGGATAGGGTTACTATGGCATCATATGGATCCTTAGATCCTTGGGCCCTTGGATCGCCTGATTTTGTTATGGATTTGTTCTGGCCCTTGTTGGCTGCAAAGTTGCTTTTGGCTGCAAGTTCATAAATCAGCAGAGATACGTCAATGTTTGGGCTACACCTACTTGCCACAGCCTTCATCATATCTCCTTGTGTTTACGACATAACCCAGCACCACACCGATAATCATAGCCAAAAGTCACCGGGATACTCAAAGCATTGGTAAACCAAATTCTAGACCTATATAACATTTCTATTCCGCGGCCGACAGGTGCATGCTTGAGCAGTTGCCTATTATAGAAACATCGAGGCAGATATCGAAGAGACGAGTTATCCTAATAACACCGGCAATGAACTAACAGCTACCTGTCTTCCGGAGCCCCGGAGAACAAACCAACTCGCATCCTGTGGCTCTGTAGTGTATGTTAGCTTGCACCCTAAAGTATGCCAGGCTTCAACGAAGGCACTTACCGATGGAAGCTTGGGTACTACCACCGCCAAGACAGCCAAGAAGTTGATCGTAAAATAAGTGAAGTCGTAATGTGTGTAGTGTGTGCTGAGCAAAAACAAAACGATAGGCACGCTAAGCAGAAACTTCTTCGCCGGGGTGTATTGGTCTCCGTTGTCGATTTGCTCCCACATATTCAGGTTGTCGTAGGCTCCCGAGTTGAACTCGAACGGAACGCCGCGAACCCAATGGAACATCAGGTAGGAGCCAAACATATATGAGATGTTTGTCAGTGTCCATGAGGTTTCCTGTGAGACTCCCGGGATAATGTCGTAGAAGATCTTGAGGCAAGCAATAATAACAATGTGAATGGTCCATGCACCTGTACAGAGAAATGTTAGCTCGACTCCCACAAATGATTCCTCCCAACATTCCCAGGCAGTATAATATGCAGCGCCCTATTCTTCATCTTTGTATTCGTTCAATAGCATCGTACAATATACACCGCCCTAACCCCAGCGACCCCGCGTGCGCCAGATGGGATTGTAGACTAACCTTTCGCATTGACCCAGTTCGCATTCAAATTCGGCAGCGCAGCTTGATCGCTCATGTGCTCTATGCTCTCCGGGGGTTCTTGGTATAATAAACTGCTCGATCGTCTCCTCCTCCCCGTCTTTTCCTCCGACATGTTTCGATATGCGTCACCTCGACGAGGAGGGTTTGAACTCCCGTCGTAGGAGATGGTGCGAGGGAGGAGCAATGGTGAAGACAGCTTGGCGGTATTAGAGGGAGATATACTGAAGGTATGGGTCACGCTTCGGTCAAGCGTGTGTATTGAGAGATCGTATGGGCTCGACGCAGATGGATGATGATCGTCGATATTCGGGACGATGGGGAAGCAGCTGGTTATGCTTGGGCGTAGCTTGGTGGATAGGTCAGTACAAAGAGTTGGTTTGAATGAAAGAGCATTGCATGGAATAGGTCCAGAGAGTCATAACAGACGGCGACTTCGCTCAAAGGTCGAGACTGTCTTGGCCTGCAGTGGTGCAGCAAGGTCAAACAACCGCTTACCTAGTGTATGTAACGACTGAATAGCGGTAGCGTGTGTGTATGTGTATAGCCCGATGGGATTATATATCGACTAGAAGCTACTTGCTTCAATATGCTTCCTTTGTTGTGGTATTAGGGTGCTGTGGTGCTCAAAGTGGTGATAATATGGATATGTTTCTAGAAGCCCAGTCCAGGACGTTCGAATATGTTGCCTGGGATCTGATGCGTCGTGTTCGGAAGAACCCCTGCATGCATTCTTACTTCACTCGTCTACTCTACCACCTCCGTCTACGGTAGCCCGATTGGTCCATTGGGCGCAAGCCGATAACGATAACAGATAAATTTAACCCACGCTTCGTAGATTTTGATGATTGATTCCGAAGGACAGAACGATTCACGACAACAACACAACCACCACTCCGAATAGGCAGGCATATCGGACTAACAGCGGTACCGGCTATTAAGGACAAACTTGGACCCCCGACGCGATAATACACTTTCAACAATGCTTGCATAAGTTCGCCACCTTCCACGGTCTTACCTCGACATGGACATCGACGACGCGTCCGACTCGAGGACGTCCTCCGTTGGCCGTAAACGCACCCTGCAGCAATCAGTTGGCAATGCTGCCGAAGCAACCGCGCAAAGCCCGAAGTCTGATTCGGATGGAGGCCAGCCATCTGGTCGTGCCAATAAGCGCGCGAAACCAAATGGCAACGCAGGTGTTGAGAACGACACTATCGCGCCAGTGACAGAAAATACAGCAGGTGGTGCCGACGGCCCTGTTGAAAAACCCAAAGATGCGACGGCTGCAGCCATGTCATGGAACAAGGGTGTCCAAGCCACTGTTCGGACCTCTCTTGGTGGCAGTACGAAAGCGGTAAAGAAGGCTGCCGCAGTTGAAAAGAGGCAAGAGGAACAGCCACCTATGGTGGGCGACACATCTGCTCCTGGACCACAAGCTTCTCATGATAAGGCCAAAAAGGGAAAGATGACAAGAGCCCAGAAAAGAGCCCTGTCTGCCCTCGACGTCGCTACTACCAAGCCGGAGAAGTCTGCAGATTCAAAGGTTAATGGAGCTTCGAACCAGAACATGGTTGGCCGCACTGCTCTCGGGGTTATGAGAGCGACCGGCTATATTCTGCCTTCTCCAACCGAGAGACGAGTGAGGGAGAAGCCAGCTGGGTATATCACTCGTGACCTAAGAAACAACTTCGTTTATGAATTACTCATAAGGAACAACAAAGTTTTAGATCAGATGGATCTAGACTCGATGGTTGCTGCATGCCATGCATATATGATAAAAAATTATTCTAAGATCGAGAAGAAATATGGAGTTGTGCAGTTGCAAGATGAATCGTTCCTAGGTTTCTGTAGAAACCGGCTGAAGGAGGCCAAAGCAGGCACGGGGCCAATCTCAAAACCAGTTTCTACTGCGAGCTCCGTAAATGGGCGGAGTTTGGGAGACATTTCTACGACAGATTCTACTGCAGCTTTGGCTGTGCACGGTCAGAGCAGTGACGTCGAACAACCCATCATTACGAATGAAGGAGACCAGAAAGAAAAGCCAGCAGCAGTTGTTTCATTGATACCCGAGGTTGCTGAGGAGGATGACGACTACTCCCCTGAACTAGAACCGATGGTTTTGGCATCTTCTGACTTGAAGGGACTGAGCCACCTGGCGCAATTTCCAACTCAAGAGGGAGAGCAGATCCTTATTGAAGCTGAAGCTGCTCTGATCAACAAGTACTATCCAGGATTGCCACGTGGTACTATCCGCTGCCTTACTTGCGGTACCGATGGACACTTGGCTGCCTCTTGCCCTCAGCTGAAATGCTCCACCTGTGGCGCTCATGGGGTTCATTTTACAAACTCTTGCCCTAAAACCATACGCTGCAGCAAATGTCACCAGAGAGGCCATCAAAAGCCCGCCTGTCCCGAGAAGCTTGCCCTCACCGAATCCGAAGGTGAAACCTGTGATATCTGTGGATCTGGGCACCACACGGAGCAGTCCTGCCACTTTTTGTGGCGTAGTTTCAAACAAGACTTGGGGTCCGTTCGAAAGGTCCGTAGCCTCTTAGCAGATTGCTATAACTGTGGTGCGGATGGACATTATGGCCCTGAGTGTGCGCTTAGCCGCAGCGCCTCATTGACAGGAGGATACACATGGTCCATGGCAAATAGGGATCGCTATGTGGACGCCAAGAAGAGCTTGCCTGCCATCTCAAATGGGAGAGATTACCTGCCGGCAAAGCCACAGAACGGCTTCAGCATCAAGGGATCTGCCAAGTCGAATCCAGTAACACTTGATGATAGCGACGAGGAGGATTTCATCCGGGCCAAGATAGCTCCACCACAACCAAAGAGTCACATACGCTTCACCGGACGTCAGCCGCTTGAAGAACGATTCCGGCCTCAGCCTCCTCCACCTTCCAGTTACAGGGAGCCGCCGCTCTCAAACTCCTACCGCGGGAATGATGAGCACTACAGGTTCGGAGATGGACGGCCATATAGTCCACCACCCAGTTATCCCGATTATAATCAAGGGCGGTTTGATGATCAGTATCACAACTTCGATCACGATAACGACTACCGTTCCAATGGTCAGCCATTGATGCCCTTTAGAGGCGACAACGATGGCCATAGGAGTGGTCCTACCTCTGGCAAACGCTCAAGAAAGGGCGCCAATAGCGGATCGACGAATCATAACAACGTGGCACCTCCACAATCTCTTGCCGGAAAGAAGAGTGGCCGTGGAGGTGGTCGCAACAGAGGCGGGCCTAGGGGTGGTGGAGGCCGAGGTGGTGCAAGCAGAGGTAAGAAATAAAGCGTCGCCCTATGAATTTATGTGTCGACTATGCGAGGCATTGTACATTTTATTCCGGGATAAAGCATCATCAATGGCGCTGCGATAGGTGGTAACCAAGTCGAGTTATACAAGCGTGGACCTGGTCTAAGGGATCCTACTTATTCAAAGGTTATACCATTGAAGGTTTATGGAGTTTGCAAGACTTTATAGTTGGAGGTACTGTAGAAATAAACCAGAAGCACAAGGTATGAAGTTCTTCGGTGTCAGGATTACGCAGAAAGGAGGTTGCTATCGAGCTAGTAATTGAGTTAACCATTTACTCACGGAGCAATGGAGCAATAGGATCTGCCAACGAAGAGAATTGATTATTGTAAACCTCTTATTTGCTTTCGTGTACCAACCCTTATCATAACCTGACGTCTCAAAACTACAACCACTATTGAATAACTCCAAATAACCTACTTCTACAACCTTTTTAAATACTGCTCGAGGAGCCTTAATTCTCATAGGGTCTTTCCCGCCCGATCTGTTCATCATAGACCCTGGTCCAAATGCGGCAGAATACTTAACGCTAACCGCAAACGGAGATATATTTCACCGCCCGGGACGAAGCTCTTGTGAACCAAGGAATGTCGGAGCCGAAACAATGAGGTAGCTTTGCCAGCCAAAAATCGTCAACTACAAGACTCTTCCCCTAGAGCCACAGTACGCGCCCAGTATATCCCTCAGACTGCGAATTGATATCTAATTGATCTGCAGCGACGCCGCGAAAATGCCAGAGACCTCGATCCCCCCACCGCCAGTGGTCACGCGCCCCAGCAGGCCCGTCTCCGAGACGCTGCTGAACGAGAAGGTAAGGCTTTACAGCTCGCCCCGCGCGCTTAGCCAGGTTGATCTGGTCAATGCGAAGTTTAGAGTTTGTGCTGACCTGGCGCGTTAGTGGGACCGCTGCCTCTCATCCCTTCTCATCCGCTCGTCCCTCGGCCTGTCCTTCGGCGTCGTTTTCTCCGTCCTCATCTTCAAGCGCCGCGCGTGGCCTGCTTTCGTCGGCCTGGGCTTTGGTGCTGGCAGGGCATACGAGGAGTGCAACTCGAGCTTCATTAGGGCGGGAAAGGGACAGTCTAGGTCATAAGCTATGTGCTGGACGGAATGATGGAGCCGCGTTTGTTTGATACGAAGAATTGAAGGTCGAATACAAATTAGGATTGCAGCGGGGGAATTGTACAAGTACAAACCGAGAGCGACAAATATAGATCGAGACATGCAGCAAATAAGATGATGGTTGTCCATTTTCTGTGCCTTCTGTCAACGCGACCAATGAGGCTAAGAGGAGACACAACACCCTATGTTATGGCCATGGCCTTGGCAACATGGGAGTTGTCTCATTCCTGTTTCTTTCTGGCATTTAATTTCGCCTTCTGGGCTCATTCAGCTCCAGTTGCTCTCCCGTCAGCTCTCCTTTCTCATCGTCTTCCGCCTGTTCTGTTACACTTCCCCTCCCCGAAGTATTACTGCCACGGCCCGGATCCACCGATGTAGCCTCATCCTCGTCCTTGTCTTTTAGCTTCTCTGTCTTCAATTTCAAATATCTCAAAACCCTTTCGCTGAGTCTAGCCTGTCCTCTGTACTGGGGGCACAGATAATCCAGTCCAAGAAGCGCAAGCCAAGCCAAAAACAGGACCATTACTATCATACTAAGAAGTACGACATAGAATTCTAAGAAAGTGATTCGAGTTTCCCATTCTTCGAAGCCGGTGCCGGAAATGCCATGGGTCTGGAGGTGGGGGCGGGAGATGAACGTTTGTGGACGCTGAGCGGAGGTGGTTTGAGGGAGGCTTGTTATAGCCGGTTGGTGACCGCCAGGCGAGGACGCAAGGATCACGGTTATGATGAGAGAGGTAATTGCGTGCATCATGTGCTAGAGAAAAGTGACTCTTAATCGCAATCATGCGCAAGGATAGAATACTGTCGCGGTGCTCTCCTCCGGCCAACGATGATATGAAGCTGCAAGCCGATAACGATGTTTGATATTTAGAGGAGTTGCTATAGGGTGTTTGAGGTATAATATTGCATTAAAAATAATAAGTTGGAATTCGTAAGACATGAACAGCATGCCTGAAATATGTTGGGTATCCGAACCACTGGTGGTTGATTGTGTCGCTCCTTCTCCAAATCCAAGCGCTCAAAATAACGACCACCTATACAGAAAAACGACAAATCTGAAGGCCAGTTCCAGAGGCTCAAACTCCATAGCCCACTCACTCGTCTGAAACTTGTCAGAATGTATCCATCAAGTCATTTAAATATTCCACGACCTCGACATCCTGCCTGAGTATATCGTTGACGTTGTTGAAGCAACTCGAGGCTTTGTATAAACGCATTTGCTGTTCTATAAAGCTCAGGTGTTGTTCGTTCTATTAACATAATTTAAGTCAGCCATCATGTTCTTTAAATGGCCAGAGTGGCTGCCAGGGAGCTATATCGTGATTAAAATATAGGCTTTGACACTGAAGGACAGGGTGCTGTCGCCAGTCCAAGAACGACAGTAACACGAAGGGTGACATATAATAAACTCTCGACATACTGCGGATCTGGAAGCCCAGAGGGACTGCATCCAGCCCAGGGCATTATAGATGCTACTTTCATTGTCCCATCCGAATTCTTGTTGCTTCTCGTCTATAGCTTGCAAGAATCTTGTCGTTGTTTCCAGAAAGACATGGCAGTGCTTGATGACAGCAGGGCAATCAGGCTGCTCGATTGTTATATCTTTCACTGGGATATTTAATAGGCGGAGTAATTCTCCGTCCAGATATGTCAGGGAGCCGGCTACAACCTAATACAATGAGCTAACTGCGAAGGCAACTGTGAAAAACAACTTACATCTTCGATATCATCTTTTGAATCCATGTTATCTAATATTACAGCTTGGGAAGGGTTTCCATTATGTGATGATGTCAAAGCTCGTATCTTTTGATTGCAGTCTTTGGTGATGGACCTTAATGAATCGATGTCCTTGAGTGTGATATGGGCACTTGCAACCCAAGCCAGCTGAGCGGCTGCCAGAACGCTAACAAGTCTGATTTGAACCATCCTAGAGTTTTGTCGGCTAGAACAATGAAACTCTCTTGTTAAATCAAATATGAAACCTGGTCTGTAGAGCCACAGGTTGAAGTAATACGAGTACGTGGATGTCTCTGAAAGTTGGTGCCTCAGTATTGTGGATGCCTAGTCGTCACTCTCTGTGATAAGGCTGATAAGAATCGTGCCGCTATACCCCACATTCCGCATCGTTAGTTCCAAATTTGATTTTAGAGGAACCTCTTGACCATTCGTGGCAACGTTAATGGAACGTCAAACAAATACATAGCAGGATGCCACGAGATCCTCTCATCGGTCTAGTGGGAAAACCCAGCAGTGGAAAGTCTACTACGCTGAATAGTTTGACCGACGCTACTTCAAAAGTTGGTTGGTAGAATCCAACGCCGGCACGACAAGGCTCGTACTGATTCCTCACAGGCAACTTTCCGTAAGAATAACCATAGCAAGACTGTATGGTTTGACTGACTTTATACGAATAGTTTCACTACCATCGACCCAAATCGAGCTACGGGATACCTACAAATAGACTGCGCTTGTGCTAGGTACTCTGTCGAAGATAGATGTAGGCCGAATTATGGATCCTGTAAGGGAGGGCGACGCTCGGTGCCGATAGAGCTACTCGATGTTGCCGGGCTGGTACCAGGTGCCCATGAAGGGAAGGGGTTGGGAAACAAGTTCTTGGACAACCTCAGACTTGCGGACGCATTGATACATGTCGTTGACGTGAGCGGCACGACCGATCAGGAGGGAAAGGCAACAAGAGGCTATGACCCGTCCCAAGATATCGCCTGGCTACGCTCGGAAATTGTACAATGGGTTTTGGGCAACTTGAAGGTGAAGTGGGGCTCGGTCAAGCGCCGACACATCGCAATCAAGGCTACAGCTGTCGAGACGTTGCAGGGACAGTTTTCAGGGTACGGATCTAATGCTCAAGTAGTAGCACGCACTTTGGACCGCATGGGTCTCAAGGAACCGCTGGAACACTGGTCAGATGAGACGGTAGAGAAAGTCGTCAATGCCTTTGTGGATGAGAAGTTCCCAACTATTATTGCACTGAATAAAATCGACCACGCGGACTCTGACAAGAATATCTCCAAAATTGCGAAGATGCAGGACCCGAATTCGATTGTGCTGTGCTCAGCCATCTCCGAGGTCTTTCTAAGGAAACTTGCGAAGCAGGGCTTTATCAAGTATACGGAGGGAAGCGAGTTTGTAGATACGAGGGCGGACCTTATCGCGGATGGTGACCCAGAGGGCGGAGGTCTGAAAGAAATGGACGAGAAGCTCACGTCAAGGATCGAGAACCTAAAAGATTTGGTACTGTACCGGTTTGGCTCCACAGGCATCGTCCAGGTATTGTCAAAAGCTGCGGAGCTGCTTGGACTGGTTCCAGTTTTCCCCGTGAGAAACGTCACGTCATTTTCATCGGGCCAGGCAGGGTCAAATGCAGTGTTCAGAGACTGCGTTCTTGTCAAGAAGAATACTACAGTCGCAGAAGTTGCTCGCAAGGTCATGGGAGACGCCCCTCTGGCTTATGTGGAAGGTGCAGGCGGCGTGAGAGTGTCACCAGATGATATTGTCTCTGTAGGGAAACATGATGTAAGTCATTGCTATTCGTAACGAGATATTCTAATAGCTAACCATGAGGCAGATACTATCATTTAAGTTTGGCCGAGAATAGGTGCAGACATAGACGTTTGGGGATGTGGCGTTTTTCGGTCGGGGCACGACAGCATATGGAAAGGCGTTTGACCTAGTATATCTAGGTAACGGGCGTTCACCTGTCGTGGAATGGTAGAATTTGAATGGGAGTTCTCATGAAACTAGCAATTTATAGAGTGTTAACGCCAAAATTTTCTGCATCTCTATCTCTCATGGCCCCTCTCATCGTTCATTCCCACCACTGGATCCGGCGCCTTGGGATATTCTGTTTTGGCCTTCTCATTGCAGTGATGATCGTCTTTTTCACTAGTCGCCGTGTCTGGATCGCCTGTCTCTCTCGCTGCTATGCCTGCCTTCGAGGCTTCAACGAATACACCTTTTTTATCTTTTGTCCTAGTAATATGATCTTTGCCTGTGGATCCTATTCCATTGGTCTTAATCCCTCTTTCCCATAGTGGCGCGTTGCTTAAGCATCTTGTGATTGAGGTGGCAGTGGGACGTCGGCGCTGAAGCGCCGTGGCTAGTAATCGATAATTATGCTGCATTGTAGAGTTGCGTTTGAGTATCTCATTAATTTACTTGTTATTCTCTGTTATTATAGAGATGCTAATTTACACTGCTTATGGTTTGATGTCGTCATACAGTAAGGGTTGGTGTGGGCAAGTATGGAGCTGGGACAACTTTTCTCCAAAGAGCAGTAGCCGACGTCATTTGTGGAGAGCTTCCAACAGCTCCAAGTACAGCAGCGCTCCAAGTAGAGCTTTTGCGTCCACTCGTACACAAGAGAGCACCACTTCTGGTATTAGCAAAAATGCGGCCACCTATTCTACCGGTAACAAGTTTGCGCATTTGGGCGAAATTTAATGGTATAAGCTTTGAAAACATATCTGTTGAGAAAAATAAAGAATATGGAGGCTACGGCATTATTTCGACCACCACAATCCCCCTGGACCAAGGGGGTAGCACAACCGTATTAAATGTCCCCAAAGACCTAATATTGAGCGCCGAGACTATTGCAGAGCACGCAAAGGTTGATAAGCATTTTGGACAAGTCCTGGAGGCTGTTGGTGGAAATGTCTGTGTGTGCCTTGTCGATCACGTGGAACGCATAACTAATAGCAACACAGTCGTTACGTGGGGATGTAATGCTCTTCTTGCTGATGCAAGTTACTAGAGCTTCAGCAGATCCAAGTACTAGATTTAGTGTTTCGGGTCCATGGACTGAGTATGTCAAAATGCTGCCGGAATACATCTCTCTACCGACAGCGTGGCACGATGACCAGATAAACCTTTTAAATGGAACATCTCTAGAAGTAAGTATTCCCGCGGCTTTTACTGTAGGTGCTAGCTGGAGAAGCTTACGCTTTTGCCCTCTAGAAAGCTGTTGCAGCGAAGGTTGCAGCACTAGTACGGGAATTTGAGACCCTCCGAGAAAATACAACAGAGATCCCCTGGTGTCACGATGCTTGGTGGGACAAGGAGCATCTTGAATTCAAAGATTGGATTCTGATAGATTCCTGGTATCGATCTCGGTCTCTAGAGTTGCCTCTTTCAGGGGAGGCAATGGTGCCTTTTCTGGATATGGCGAACCATTCAGCGAATGCGAATTCGCACTATCAGCAAGGGAGCGATGATGAAGTCCTCTTGCAAGTCAAGCCCTGGCAGCACGTTGAAAAGGGGGAGGAACTAACTATTGACTATGGCTCCACCAAGAGCGCCGCCGAGATGCTGTTCAGCTATGGGTTTATAGACGACTTGTCTTCTGTGCATAGCCTTGTTCTTCATATCTCACCTTCTCCGGATGACCCCCTTGGAAAAGCTAAGGCTAAGATTTATGGCAAACCCCCTACGCTTCACATTTCAGCAACTGATGACTCTCTGGAGCTTACGTGCCCATTCATCTATCTTATGTGTGTTAACGAAGCTGATGGGTTGAATTTTAAGGTACTGTTGGAAACTGATGGGACATTCGGACAGATGCGGGCATTCTGGAAATCTACGGATATCACCGATTCCATTAGTAGCTTCGAGGACATTATTACAGCAGATCCTCTCGCTGACGTGTTTCTCTTGCGAGCAAAAGTCCTCTTGAGATACATAGTAGACGAGCAGTTGGACCGATTGAGCGAGAGCGAGCATACGGCGAACGAGCTCGATCCTAACCTGGAGAGCCTGTCAGTGGGCGACAAAGGGATTCCAAAGGCTGCGTCGAAGCTCCGCGTGATCGAGGCAGACCTGCTCAGCAAGAGCTTGGAACTTTTAGAGTCGGAGGTATGTTTGTTGGGCTTTCTCACTACACATCGCTCAACCATTCCATTAACATGCATACAGATCAACACGCTTTCGTCAAGTCCTATAGTGCGTGAATATTTAGGCAGTTCAGACATGCAGGACGCACCTGGGGCCGGAGATGACGGTGAGAGCGAAGATTTTAGCTGAGCCCTTGCCAGTCAGACGTATGCAG
This sequence comes from Pseudogymnoascus sp. SDFLT0511, assembly GCA_030180035.1. Classification (NCBI taxonomy): domain Eukaryota; kingdom Fungi; phylum Ascomycota; class Leotiomycetes; order Thelebolales; family Thelebolaceae; genus Pseudogymnoascus; species Pseudogymnoascus sp. SDFLT0511. Next base: position 1,882,870 of record JASCQD010000009.1, on the reverse strand, counting down.
TTCATCCCTTAGGAATAATCTTAAACATGGACTACGCGTGAATACCTGGTTAAGCTTGGCCACAACGGCGAATCAATAATTCTCAGTGGCATCGGTATCCGCTTCATATGGCAGTTGGTGGTGGGGAACTTTGCGGGGAGAGTCAAACATACAATTAGCGGGCTGGAGTGGGACGCAATCAACAAGCTTCTTTGCCACTTAAGACGGGAGATCCAAACTACTTCACCTGTATTCGAGACGAAGTTTAGAGTGATGGGACTCTGTAGGCGCAGGAGGTGCATTTTGTGTCATGCGTCTTGAGGCATGTACTATCCGATTGGTGGATCAAGGATCGATCAGCCAAACCACGTTTTCTTTAGGCTGATGGAAATGAAGACGCGTCATTGGCCCAACACATAACATCCGGACGAAGGGCTCAAAGCGACAACCATGGCAAGCTTTCTGCAAATCCTAGCGAAGAAACCCGGCGAACGGATCTTGTCGGAGTTGAATTGTCCTAGAAGGCGAGATATCTCCGAGACTTCAGCCAAGTAGAATGGACGATTTGATTCTGATAGCCGCTGTGAAAGACAAGATCGTAAACTTAGACTCAATAGTGCTATACGTCCCCGCGTTGTGCTATATTGATAGTAGAGAAAGACATCCGAGAGTTTCCATACTGGCCACGGCACAGCCCTGTCAGGATGCATCATTGACTGCGAAATCCACAGCTTGACTTATTCCCATGTCCTGGCGCGAGATCAATAACCTTCAATTCCTCATTTGGCATTCCGATTACTTCCCACCGAATGGTTTCCCCGAGCCGTCAGTGCCCTGTGCTCCGGTGCAGCGTGTCGTGTTTCCTTGTAGATGGTATTCTATCGGTGGCAAATAGCACGTTGTTCACCAGGGAGCCTCAGGCATAGACAGAAAAGGAGGCAACTCTTTGGCCTCCTACCCCGCCTTTTCATTTTATATTTGCTTCTATTAGGAGTTTAAACGTTGATCACATAGAATTTCGGAGGAAAACAATCTGGAGTCTTACCATCCAATACTGAAGTGGACATTCCCAATCCCTCCACAGCCTCCACATCCTCCACAATCCTCCGCATCCCCAACAAACGAACGTGGGGAGAATTCCCCACCTTTCCCGAAAACCCCGCTGCCTAGACACGCTAACCGTTTGCTGAGCCGTGTCATGAGTGCGACTGGGAAATAAGTGGGATAGAGGACCACAGTAACGTTAATGTAGCGCTATTGCCCTGCGCCTGCATCGGCACCATCCTTCATCCCTCACTCAACCACTCAATCCCACACTCTCCCACACAAAGTCAGCATCCATCCCACCACCCACCACCACCTTTTATCCATCGCCGTCATTTACCCACGTATTACACAACAACATAACCTCAATACGCACACGCTTTACGGCCTCTAACTGCAACCTCAACACTCTTCGAATGCTGTGGATGTCTTCGCATACCCGTACTTATTGCGCCGACTGAGCACTCTCGCCACTACTATTCGTAACGAGATAAGACACAGGGACAAGTGCTAGCGCTGAATGAGGACCCTTTGGGCGTGAACGCGCAAAACCCGCCCCAGCCGTGGTCCCAACAACTGTCGCAAAAATGCCTGGAATACTACCTATGAAAGTGATCAAGGTCGGTTCGGCCGCGCAGAGCCGGATAGCGCAGGCCTGCGATCGTTGCAGGAGCAAGAAGATACGGTGCGATGGGATTCGACCGTGCTGCTCGCAATGCGCAAATGTCGGCTTCGAGTGCAAGACGAGCGATAAGCTTAGCCGACGAGCGTTCCCACGAGGATATACGGAGTCACTAGAGGAGCGGGTTCGAGTGTTGGAAGGAGAGACGAGGGAGTTGAAGGACTTGTTGGATGAGAAGGATGAAAAAATCGACATGCTATCGCGGATGCATAATAATCGAAGGGTATCGAATTCGCCGTTGCGATCATCTCCTGTTGTCATTGACAAACCAGGCGACTCGCCATCAAACAAAGACGACACTTTCCGAGTGCAGGCAGTGCCGTTGCAGATAGAATCTGACGTATTGGACTCAACATTTATGGGACCCTCGAATGGGAGGACTTTCATAGGTAAGCGCGACACCAGCTGCTCATCTGTGCCTTCGCTAACGATAACCTATAGATGCGTTCAAGCGCAAGCTTCGTGACAGTGGAAAGTCGTGCTCCGGATACAATCTAGGGGCCTTCCTCGCGCCGCGAGAGGAACCCATGTCTAGGGGGAACTCATCTAACGGTCCCAACATCCCTCCGCGTATGTTTTCTGACCGATGCATCAACATATTCTGGCAGGAACATGCCCCGCTCTTCCCCGTCCTTCACAAACCGACCTTCCTACGATTGTATGAAGAATACGTTGCGGATCCCGAACAAATGGTTGATGATCAGAAGTTGGCTGAGCTCCATCTTGTCTTCTGTATCGCGGGATTCTCAAGCGATTTACCCGACAAGGAGCACATCGCTCGATGCGAGGAGCAGTGGCGAAAGTCTCTCAATGCCCTTCTCATGGAGAGCACACTTGGTACCCTTCAGTGCCTTGTCCTTGCATGTCTGTATTGTTCTCAAACTGGGCAATACAAGTCACTGCAAACATACAAGGCCATTGCTGTTGGGCTAGCACAGAGATTGGGATTACATCAGAGCCAGAAACGCTTCTCGTACGGCGCTTTGACAATCGAGACTAGGAAGAAAGTATTCTGGTCTCTGTATACAGTTGACTGGTAAGTACAGTGCCCACTTATGGCTGTAACTTTTACTAATTATTATAGTTTTTCGGCTGCATCTATGGGTCTGCCCCAATTGTTACAAGATTCGGACATCGAAACAGAATATCCACTACCCATCGATGATGAATATGTTGAGGAACGGGGTTATCTTCCTACGTTGCCTGGAGAGTCTTCGAAGTTATCAAGTGCCCTGGCCCTTTTCTCTGCTTCTCGGATTCTCTCGAAGGTTTTGCAGCGCCTATATCCTGCGAATACGTCCAAAGATCTGTCGTTGAATACCATGACTGACTTGGAGAACGAATTGAACGAATGGTCGGAACAACTACCACCTAACCTCAAACTTACTTTTGTGCAAGATAAGCCATCTACCGATGTGACCGGGAATCGATCAGCTCTTTTGGTAAGTTTCATGAAAACTGTGGAGTTTCAGGGTTCTAACCATACTAGTCGCTTGCCTATTACCACATTCGAGGCTTGATACATAGACCTGCCGTTGGATCGACTCTTGGCGATAAGGCATCTCCTTCTCTGATCTCTGTTGCAGAGTCTAGTAAACACGCCATCCAGATCATCCAGTTGCTTGAGGAGAGAAGCATGTCGTTCTCATTCTGTGTCAATAAGAATGAGATGCTCACGCTGTGTGGGTTGAGCCTGCTCTACCAAGGATTGGATCTCAAAAAAGAGAGCAAACTGCTAAAAGACGGGCAACGCCTTGTCAGCGCAGTTGAAAACTACCTCAATGCGTTCAAAGCACCAGGCGCAGCCGACTTCCGTAAACTTGTCAGCTCCCTTGCGCCCACTGAAACGTCGAAGACGTTTGACTACGGAGGGCAGAATCATGCCGCAGCACAAACACATTCGCAAACTGGACGACAGGCCCATGTGCCCGTAACATCACGGTACACCAACCCGTCCAGCCTCGACATGGAACTCCTCCAACAACAGGAGCGGATGCGCCGTGCAACCTTGAACAGCATACCCATGCTCGGTCTCGGTAACCAATCGGGCTCGCGCCACAAGAAGCCGGACTCGACTTCCCATAGTAAAACCTACAACAGCTCCACACCGCGTCAGTCGCAGCCACCATCTACACCGTCGCTTGCGTCGGCTAGCGCCAAACCACGGTCAAGCTCCAACTCAGAAGCAGGGCCTAATCTTAATTACCTTTCGCTCAATTCGGCACCATCCTCCGACGGACTACGCAGATCTCGTAGCGTAGTCCAGCAGCGTAACAATGAGCTCCCGACCCAGCAGTACAAGACGCCGAATCTAGCAGCGTCGGAGTGGGAGAGCCTTCTTGGCTCGCTCGACAGCGGGAGCAGCAACATCTTCGATGCGGTGTATGGTGGTTCTACGCCCGGTATGCAAGTAGCCGTCTCGGGTGGCGCGAATACAGGCGGCCAGCACACGGGTGGTTTGTCGTCTCCGGGTTACGGTGACTGGGACCTGTCGCCCGAGACATGGGATATGACGGCTCTGGGCATGGGTGACTGTGACGCGTCGGCTACAACACAGAGCGTGCTCAGCCTTAGCGAGGAGAGCCTTAGCAGCGGCGATGATCTCGATTTCGGGGTCCCGGGAGCGCTAGGCGAGTATAAGCAGTCGTTGCTGCAGGGAAGCTTGAATGGGGACGGGTTTTATATCGATGGCTTGGATGGGAATTTCGGTTTGTCTTGATTGAGATGTGCCAGTATGGAGTCTGATGCTTGGAATATGGTAGGGTAGTGGCGGTGTGAGGGGGAGTTTCAACTGGATGATTTTACGAGGTAATGTCAGGTGGATGGATTTCGCATTTGTTTTTGCGAGTTGGCCTATAGGAATGGTGCCGTATCCGGTGATCTGTTGGTGTAGTAAATAGCTGTCATATATCACAATCTTATTTACGATTTTTAATTCGGGATGCTTAAAACCCCTATATGTCTCAGTTTCACAGTGGGCTATTGGCCAACGTCAGGGATTAATGGACGCCACCAACTGCACGTCGCCATGAGATAGTGATGAGCACGAACTGTGCAACCTCACCCGAATGTAAATACCTCTCCTATTCTCAGCCTTGCGTGTAAGCAAACATAATTTTCACTGTCCAAATGGCAAGTTTCCAGCCTGTTTGCGTTCGTTCATTCTTTCCTCACTTCCCTTCGTTTACTTTATTTACCTTCTCCGTAATGAAAGGCAACTTCTCCGAGCTCCAAAGTAGCTTATATCCCAGACTTTCTGGCGATTGATTTAACAAATCCAAAATGGGGCCTTCAAAAGTAGAGTCACTTGATCCCAGATGGCGCAATGTACACCTTCGGTCAATTTACAGGGAAGCGGAGGAATTTGATGTTGGCACGATGCTACGCAAATGCATCACATTGTCCTCACTACACAGCTTGCTTTTGAGCCAGGAACCTTTCGTTCCCAGTTGGCTTGCTGTTGATGGTGACACGAAAGATCCAGAATTTTGGGTTGAGACCCTGGCTGATGTCTCTGCTCGTTCCAATGAGTACATCGGTGCCGGCGCGGCGTCGTTCCACGACTCACTGGGACTGCGATCTCAAGCACTTTGCACATCTCATGCCCTCGCTCATTTACGCAAGAACCTAAACCCTGACAGTTGCAGCAAAGGAAATCCAACGCCAAATTCTAATGGGAAGCGGCCACGAAGCGATATAATTGAGTCAGCCGCAGGAAGCCCTCGAAGCGCCATTACATATCCAAATGCCCCGGATCAACCAAAGCTCACACTTCACAACTGGCTGAAAATATGTGGCGGAAAAAGGACAAGCTGGAAAGATATCCATGCCCAATGGAATCACATGATTGCGGGGTCAAAATCAGCGAAGATCAAATCCTGGGACAACCTTGAGGAGAACTGGGAGCCTCAAGGGCTTACGCTGTCACTGGGATACTACGCTGATATAACCAAGAGCCTTGTTGACAAGTGCAGCTCGCTGATATCCGAGCTTTTGAAGGGACAAACAAAGTCTAATAACTCACCACCCGCAAGCTACATTCGCATTGTTCGCGGACTTGGCAACTTATGGCCAGCTTCTAAGAATACCGAGTTCGAGCGCTGCATCCAGGATGTTGTTTGTGGCGGTTTCAGACCCCAGGCGACCGAAGAGCTGCTTGGATACATGCTAGAATTGGCGCGGATAATAAAAGGGGACACGATAACCGTCCATCGGAAATCCCAGCAAGCCGAGCTTAAAAAAGCAGAAGCCCTGAGTCGTCGACAGGCCCGCCAACTTAAGGAAGAGCAGAAGGAGAAAGAAATGAAAAAAAGGGAGGAGTTGTGCCGCCATGCCCAAGAGGATTTTGGACGAGATATCCTGGCCCTCGACGATGAACGTGCCTCAATTGATATGATTTCAGCAAATCTCAGAGAAACCCAAGCAATATGCGAAGAAAGAGAGCGCACATTGGCAGCGAAGGAAGCATTGTTTGCGGCGAGAGGGGGTGTGCTGAAGGCAAAGGAAGCGTCTTTTGCAGAGAGAGAGGGTGCACTGGTGGCAAAGGAAACGTCATGCACAGCAAGAGACGAAGCGTTGACGGCAAAGGAGACATCTTGCGCAGAGAGAGAGGGTGCGCTGATGGCGAATAAAACGTCATACACGGATAAAGAGGAACGCATAGCAAAAATGGAGCTTGAGCTTCGAACGAAGTTGGAGGCTTACGAAGTAAACCAAAAAGCACTTCTCGAGGGACAACGCCGTGTTGATAAAGGCGACGCTAGCCTTGCTAGAAGCAAGGCTGCAATGGCAAAGCGAGATACCGCAAACACCGGAAGGGAGAAGAGCCTCAAGGAGAAGGAACGATGTGTCGAGAATCAAGAAAAAAGAACCGTGGCACATCGGGCGTTGGTAAAGAAGCAGGAAAATGCAGCAGCTGACCGTGAAATGTCGTGTGCTACTAAGGAAGCTGAGTTTAACGCAAGGGAGAAAAACCTCAAGGAGAGGGAACGAAGTGTCGAGAATCAAGAAAAGGACATCGTGGCGCGTCGGGCGTTGATACATCAGAAGGAGAATGCAGCAGCTGACCGTGAAAGGCTGTGCATCACCAAGGAAGTGGAGCTCAACGCAATGGAGAGGAACCTCAAGGAGCTAGAACAAAGTGCCGAAAGTAACAAAAAAGACATCGTGGCACATTGGACGTTGGTAAAGCAGAGGGAGAATGCAGCAACTGACCGTGAAAGGCTGTGTGTTACTAAGGAAGCGGAGTTCAACGCAATGGAGAGGAACCTCAAGGAGCGAGAACGAAGTGTTGAAAATAACAAAAAAGACATCGTGGCAAATTGGACGTTGGTAAAGCAGAGGGAGAATGCAGCCACTGACCGTGAAAGGCTGTGTGTTACCAAGGAAGCGGAGTTTAACGCAAGGGAAGAAGCGTTATGCAAGGGACAGGCGAGAGTAGCGAGTGAGAGACAAGAACTTGGCACCCAGAAATCGGCGCTAAGACAGAAAGAGTCGGTCTATCAGAGAGCGAAGGGGGCGTTGATAGCAAGGGAGGAAGAGTTAAGCAAGGAGCGAGCTGAAGTAGTAGCCGAAATGCAAGGGGTTGAGGACCAAAAAATAGCATTTAAGCAGGACCTCGCGCTCCACAGAGAAGGTAAAAAGACGTTAAAGGCCAATAGCGAAGAGATGGAAAAGGAGCGGGCAGCAATATTGCGTGAACAGAAAGACATGGAGGCGGCAAGAGATGCTTTTGATCTCAAAAAATCGGCGTTGAGAGCGGAGCAGGCCAACGTGTCTTGTAAAAAGAAAGAAGTCACAACGGCAATGAGGAGGCTGGAAGATGAGAAGCTGGCGTTGAAAAAATGGCAGACGGCTCTAGATTGTGATAAGCAAAAAACAGCAGCGGCAAAGCAGGCTCTGGAAAACGAGAAGTCGGCATTGACCGCAAAGCAGGCGCTCTTTGAAGAAGAAAAAACGGCATGGAGAGAGAAGGTAGGAAAAAATGTGCAGCAGATGCGACAGATGCAGGAGAATATGCAACAGATGCAGGAGATGCAAAAAGATCTGTCTACTTGGTGATCAGTATAGAGCCTAGATCATTGCTGCATCAGCACTTATCATTCGTAAGGAGCCGGGAGGGGGCTAGCTTTTCGGGTCATCTACATTAGATACAGATGATATAATACATATAATATGAAGAGATTTTCAGTCTCTAGATATTCTAAGATAGCTAATGCAGCAATTTGGAATGTAAGTGCCATAGTTTGTAGCTCCTAGTAGTATTCTCAGATGAAAAGAGTTGTCTCATTCGGTAAAACAGCAGCACAATGACAACTTCAAGTTTTGAGGGCTTTTTGAGTCTTCTAGAGTGCTTGAAGCTCAACAGCATCACTATAGCTACTAATATATGGCCATTAAGTGTCTATTGTAATAATACTATCAACACACAACCTAAATTCGTGGTGGTTGAAATTAGATTGCCAGTAGGATTAGGGAGCAGCGTCGCTTAGACCAGGGAGGGGCATAGGTGAGTGTGTAAGGAGTTAAATAAATTAAGCCTTTGTTCAAAGGAGAATTTATTATTTACTTAGCACTCCATAAATTTCAGACGGTAGCTCTCATATTTACAAGCGTAGTCTATTTGCCGTTGTATGGCGGTTATACAACTGCCTAGCTGCCCTCAAATGTGGCTCCCAGCAGACAACCTACGGGCTACCAGAATTGGCTGGTATTAACCGCAATCGGCGACAGGACTGGGCGGTGGGCCTTGTTCTGCCACAAAAATTCTCCCCCGCACCTGCAAGCGACCCGTAGCACAAACATCGACCACAACCTAGCTTGGGTACCAAACGTCAATCACAATTGCTACCAAATTACTATCACGATTTCGGCCTTACACCTGTCGGCTTTTACCATACCCATCGAATAGTTCTTTGCTCGCAAAACCGTTTTCTCACTCAAGCTTCAAGATGTCTGAAATCACTCACCCCACCATCAAGGGTAAGCTAATTACCCCTCCATTCTCAATGACGGAGATGAAGATTTCGACGCCCCCGGGTCTTGTTCCGGGGTCGTTTCGATCAGAGTCCGATTCCCACCAGTCTATAACTCTAGAGTGTTCTTCAATGGAAAGCTTCATCGACGCTCTCATAGCTACCCCGCACTTGTAGTATTGCTACAGACAGAGCACCTGCTAACGAATCTCACGCAGATGGGTGGTTCCGCGAGATCTCCGACATGTGGCCTGGACAAGCCATGACCCTCAAGGTCAAGAACGTCCTCCACCACGAGAAGAGCAAGTACCAGGATGTTCTCATCTTCGAGTCCACCGATTACGGCACCGTTCTCGTTCTCGACAACGTCATCCAGTGCACCGAGAGGGATGAGTTCGCATACCAGGAGATGATCACCCACTTGGCGATGAACTCCCACCCAAACCCCAAGAAGGTCTTGGTTATCGGTGGTGGTGATGGTGGTGTCCTCCGTGAGGTCATCAAGCACGACTGCGTTGAGGAGGCCATCCTGTGCGACATTGATGAGGTAGTCCCCACAACTGCTGTGGAATCGAGCACAACGAGACTGACACCCTATAGGCCGTCATCTGCCTCTCAAAGAAGTACCTCCCCGGAATGGCCATCAGCTACCAGCACCCCAAGGTCAAGGTCCACGTCGGAGATGGATTCAAGTTCCTCGATGACTACAAGAACGAGTTCGACGTCATCATCACTGACTCCTCTGACCCAGAGGGACCCGCCGAGATGCTTTTCCAGAAGCCATACTTCCAGCTTCTGTTTGGAGCTCTTAAGGAGGGTGGCGTTATTTCTACACAAGGTTGTACGTTCTCCTAGGTTTGCGTGCTTTTATCGCCTCGTTTGCCAGCCAATTTGGCGACATCGTGTTTTCACGTACCGTGTCGCCGATCAGTACCGCTTCACTTGATATTGCTTGCTTTTCTGGTTTCTGCGTCGTCATGCATTGCGAAACTTCTAGAGGCAACCTTACCACTTGAGCTCTGCTAACCTAGGTACCCCTCCGATCCATTTCACAATGCTGACTTGAGACCAAATAGCTGAGAACCAGTGGCTCCACCTGCCATTGATCACCAAGCTCAAGCAGGACTGCAAGGAGGTCTTCCCCACCGTCGAGTACGCCTACACCACCATCCCCACCTACCCCTCCGGCCAGATCGGCTTCATGATCTGCTCCAAGGACGCCAACCGCGACATGAAGAACCCAATCCGCAGCTTCACCGCCGAGCAGGAGGACTCGCAGCTCCGCTACTACAACGCGGATATCCACAAGGCCAGCTTCGTCCTGCCCACCTTTGCCCGCAAGGCCCTCCAGTAGAGGAGGACAGGAGGAGAGGCTTGATTATGAATTGATGATATCGAGAAGGATATAAATGGCTGTTGGGTACGATTGCGCCACGCTGATTGCCATTGTTTGGGGTCGCGTTGAGGGGCAAATCTGCGTTCATAGCGTCGGATAGATATCGTACTTAACTGAGGAGGATGAAAACAATACTAGAGTTCTCTCTCAACGGCGTCTTGTGAATCTGAGTTCCCTGTCGTCATATATGTTGTAGTAATATTAACACAACAGTCGGGAAGTTACAGAACACGAGACGGGAACCATCCCACCCCCCACTCTCACGGATACCCGTCTGTATATTGCGTCTCCATCGGCCGCCCACATCTCCCACGCCCATCCCCAGCCACCAGCATCTAGACGTCAAACAGCGTCAGGCCGTACATATACTAACCCCCCCCTCCCACAAACCGCCACGTTTTTCCAAATTCACCCATCCATCTCAACCACCCAAAAACACAAGCACTCACAATGAAAGGCCCCCGCGAACAAAACCCACTCTCCAGCCCATCACCCACCTCCACCGCCCACGAAGCAACCACGAATCACTTCCTGCCCAAAGACTACAAGAAAGTCGTCCAATCTCTCATCCATCGCCGTGATATCAGTCTAGAAGTCAAGATCGACCTCTGGAAGCGCTTCGCTGAATACGAGGCCTGCGTGGACGAAGAAAACCATGCGGATGACCTAGATGAGCCAGCCTTTACTGCGACAAGCGTGGGCGAGATTGGGCCGGATGTTGAAATGCCTGTTCCGTGGATGGAAAGCTTGACGAGCGATGGTAGTGATGATGGGGAAGGAGAATATACTGGGGAGAATAGCGATAGTGGGTATGGAGGAAATGGGAGTAATAGCGTTGATGGGGTTGAGCAGATTGAGGGAGAAGAAGAAAGCATGGACGCTGCATTGCCCATAGAGGGAGAGGAAAACAGCAACACCGCGGAGAACACCGCAGAAGAAGAAATCGCTACCACCACTGACACCAGCAGAGGACAGGGGAAAGACGATGATGACAGAAAAGAGAATGGAACCGCCAACGAAAATGGCAGCCCCAGTCCCACGCCCCCCGCCACGGAGCAGGAAGACCTTATCACCACCAACACCTACCAAGAACCCGAAACCGCCACCACCACCATCACCACCGCCGCCACCACCAGCACCCACCTCCCCTCCCTCCCCCCCCACCCAACCACCCACGCAACACCCCCAACCCCCTCACCCGCCCCGCGCCCTAGCACCGCATTCGCCCAATGCCGTCTCGACATCCGGACCTACGTCTCCGACCTCGCGGAGCGAGAGCGTGTCGTCGCTGCGCGCGAAAAATGGGTTACGGGACGGGCGGAGGCGTTGTGGCGGAATGCTAAGGTTGTGGCGGGGATGTTGAGGAGGGAGGGGGAGGGGAGGGGGAGGAAGAGGGTTAGGGGGGTGGATGATGGGAGTGGGGAGGGGAGGGGGAGGAAGAGGGGGAGGCGGGTGTAGAGGGCGGGGAGAATGGGGTGGGGAGCGGGCTATGGGTCGTTCTTTCCTTTTGTGGTGCTTTGCCGGGGGTGATTGTTCTTTCCTTGTTGGTATCAGGATGGGGGTTGCGTGGTTGTTCTTTCCTTGTTGGTATCGGGATGGAAGGCTATTCTTTTTTCGTGGTGTAATGGGGTTTGGCTAGGAAGGAGTGAGAGGAGGCGGATGAGAGGTCGTTCTTTCCTTTGTGGTGTTTCTCTTTTTACATGGGTGGTGTGATTCTTGAGCGGTGGATGGTCGTTCCTTCCTTTTTGTATGATAGTCTCAGTATATTTAGGGATGCCCCTTCTTTGCAGGGGTGATAGTAGCCAGGGGACAGGAACAATAGAGTCATGGGACATGTGTATTAGAATTAATCAGTCCATACCATGCTATGACAGTCACACTGTGTGTTTATGCTCATAGTTTCCCTAGAGTTTTAGGCGTCGAAGCAGACTTGTCCTCACTAATAACGTTTGATGTATAACCACTCGACTCAAGCCTTTGCACATACTCATTAAACAGACATATATTACGAATATTAGCACATACTTTAAGCGGCGCATATATCAGCATCGGCTCTCATAGGAACCTTTAAGCGTATTCCTGGGAGAAACCAGCTGTCCTTTAACGCACAGGGTGACAAGGCTAGCATTGCGCGCGTGGCTGAGAAGGCAAGGAACGAACGGGATAAGTTCGCTGCGCAACTCTTGGGAGCGGAAGAGAAGCTCACCGATATCATAGCAAGGCACGCTGAGGAGAAGAAAGGCGTTAATGAAAAGGACCAGGCTGCACACAGCAGCAACTGTGACAGAAGTAGCATCAATGCCGAGCAGAAGAAAAGCGCTAATGAAAAGCACCAATCTGCACACAACAGTAACAGTGACAGCAATAGAAGCAACGGCGACAGCAACGGCGACAGCAGCAACAGCAGCAACAACAGCAACAAAACGGCAGCAACGACAAACAATTCCACCTCAACGGCAGCAACCCAAATTATAAGAAAGCAAGGATAGACCAACATACATATGCACAGGCGTCCCTGTCCTCGTCATCGGATCTCTGTCCATCCGTGAGTTTAAACTGGAACGGCACTCCAACCACTCAAGACTACAAGGAGAAGGAGAAGAAGGAGAAGAAGGAGAAGGAGGAGAAGGAGGAGAAGGAGGAGAAGGAGGAGAAGGAGGAGAAGGAGGAGAAGGAGGAGAAGGAGGAGAAGGAGGAGAAGGAGGAGAAGGAGGAGAAGGAGGAGAAGGAGGAGAAGGAGGAGAAGGAGGAGAAGGAGGAGAAGGAGGAGAAGGAGGAGAAGGAGGAGAAGGAGGAGAAGGAGGAGAAGGAGGAGAAGGAGGAGAAGGAGGAGAAGGAGGAGAAGGAGGAGAAGGAGGAGAAGGAGATGAGAAAGAGAGAGTAGAGCACCAAACCCTATATATCAAAACGGCAGTCACTGCCGCTTCCTAGCTTTGTTTCTTCATCCATCTCGCCCACCGCGCCTACAACGACAATCTCATGATCCTCCACTGCACCTGCAATACCAGCGCATCGCCCGCCACCATACAAGATTCCTCTTCAGCGACCACTGGCATCTGGGGAAGTACGAGCGTGGGTGCAGGCGCAGATGGAGAGTGGGAAGTCGCTTCTTAGTTTGAGGTTGGCGAGGAGATACATATGCCGCTATCTAGAGATGTGGATGCGCCTTGTGATGTCGATCTCAATCAGAAGTGGTGATAGATCTGGTCCTCTAGGGAGACACTATAGTCTAGAGCCAGTGGATCGACAATTGACGGCGCAGTCATGTGAGCGCACATGTCTGTACTCGCCTCGCACAAACACGCTGCGAAGAAAGCCCCATCGACCCTGCCTGCCAACACGTCTATTTCAAGACACACCATTCGACGAGTCTTCCAGCGCAGCAAAACACGCGCGCCCAACATCTCCTCGTCTCTTCTCTCGTCTCCCTGTCGTCCCCACCTCATAACCACGCGCCATAAAACCGGGGCCGTGCACTGGGCGCCAAGTAGGCTATCCGTCGGCGAAGACCGTGGGTGACGCGCGGCTGTGGCTCCGGTCCGCAAGTTGACGTGTGGCTCGGAGGGTTGTGGCGCAGGACGGACCGCTGATGCCGCCCATCCACAGCGCAGGCTCACCACAGGCGCCGAGACAATGCACGTGAAATGGATCGGGGGTGCAGGAGCTGTGGGGCTGTAGGGCGGAGATGGAGCTCGATGGGGGTGGAGGGTGCGCTTGGGGTTGCAGTTATGTAAGCTGGTGTTTCGGGTACCGGCACGGTTTTGGCTGGGCTGATGGGAGGGTTGGGATATTGTTTGGTGTTGAGTTAGTTGTGTTTGTGGTGTTGTGTTGGGGCTGGCTGGCTGGCTGGTGTTATTGTTTGTTGTTGTGGTGTTGGAAGTTGTAAATCACGGCGTCAGCGGCTGCACTGCAAAGAATACCTGTCACTTCTTAGATACTGATGACAGACAAGAATAATTAGAGAATATTACAGTCCAGCAATTATTAATAGCCATTTCGTCAGAGACTCATAATCAAGATCCCGTCCCACTGCAAATTGTAAGTATTTACATACCTAATTTATCCCTGCGCAACTTTTTCTTCAGCCAAGTCTCTACGTAAACATACGATAAATCCTAGCTATGACGTAATGACGTCATAACTGTGGCGCACCACCCTCCCTGCCACCTATCTGCCACCTCTCACTCCCCACTCCACCCTTCCCTCCCCTCTCATTGGTCTACACTACCCGCACAGACCAGTTAATCCCCGTCAACCCCATCACCGAACCCTCCAGCCCTCCAAGCGGTGACGTTACTGTGCGCCCAGCCTCCCAACCCCCCCCCAAAAATAAAAAGATCCAGATTCTGGCATGCGCCATGCACTCGTCAGTGCTACCCGATCGACCAACTATTGACTGTTGCGCCTACTTATAAAAGACCTTTGCCCCGCCACTCCTCCTCTCTTCTTATTCAAGACAAACAATCACAGTAGTAACATCATCAAGAAACAAACTCAGTTCTCAGTTACTCTATCAAACCAACCAAACAAACAAACAAACACTTAGAACCGCATAACTCACTCACTCACGAATTCAAAATGGCGTTCACTGCTAGGTACGACCCTCTCTCCAGCTTCAATTCACCAGCTCTAGGTCTATTTCACCAAGACTGCTGCGATTGAAGCAACCTCCCGAACCCCAAACTAACAACCCCCCCAGCGACATCTGCAAGATCATCTTCGCCATCTTCCTCCCCCCCGTGGGTGTCTTCCTCGAGCGCGGCTGCGGCGCCGACCTGTGCATCAACATCCTCCTCACAATCCTCGGTTACATCCCCGGAATCATCCACGCCTTGTACGTCCCTCCCCTCCCCAGTTCTGCACCAAACACCCCATCCATCCTGCACCTCGTGAGCGCCAAGCTAACAAAAAACTCCAGGTACATCATCTTGAAATACTAAGCGCCTCACCCCCAAGGAGCAACACCCCGCCTGTCTCTCCCTCGCCTCTTCAAATCACCATCCGCAATGACAGCGCGAGCTCCTTCTTCTAGTCACCGCACCGCTCCGAGCGCTCCGACTCCATCACCACCCCTGCGCGGCACATTCTAGCCGGGAAAGCTTGGCGACAGCCCACTGAGCCCACTGCGCATCCCGGCGGGCAGACAACACGAAGGGTGCCCAGCCTGACGTAACGCGCGGCATGAACCCTGGTGGTTACCTCTCAGCACCCGGCAGCGCCGAACTGCATCTCGATTCCTCTTGACTGGTGTCGCGGCTCGCTCGGTCGGGGACGACTCTCATTTTTCCATTTGCATGTTACGTTTTCTCAACACTTCACTTTATCGGGGTTTTTTATGACGGGAAATATCGTTTGGACCAGATTTTTTAGTCTACGGACGCTGGTTATTTGCACTTTGTTTTATTGCGCGCTATGAAAGGGTGTGGTCGTTACACAACGGCTGATGAAGGGAGGGAAGGGGGGGGAGTTGTGGTGGTGGTTTAGCTGAGATGAAATTAATACATGATGATTCCCCCATATACTACGTTTTTTTATGTGCTTCTGATGCTAGGTTTGAGATGTGTGTTGGGATTGAGGGAGGGGGGGAGATACGTGGTGTGTGTTGCGATGGAATGGGATGGGATGGTGTTTTCTGTGCTCTGCCCTGCTGTGCTGCGCTCTGCCGTGCTGACAGACCCGTACAGCCGTGCAGGACCAGCTGACGAACTACAGTTTCTCCACCTGCTTCTACTCCCAAACCTGAGCAGTGCGAGTGGGGGTCAGCGAGTGGATACCCGCAGTGCAACCAGGGGCCACGACATGACAAAGTGCAGGGTTACTCACTTTTCTACAGCCAGCCAGCCAGCCACTGTGAACATAAAACGGCGGGATGGACCGGGGCTGGACCGTTCGTCCTGAGCACCGAGATCGCAGGATCGGAAGCGGCGGGGGAGGGGAACCTAATTCATCCTTCTATGGGTTACACGGCAGGGGATGGCAGGGGTTCTACTGGTTCAGCTGAGAGGAGTGCATGGTATTGGCTGCATGGCCGAGGGCGCTGGATCAGATGGTGGTGAGAGTGTCAATTCATAATTCTGCCTTATGGGCCGGTGGTTTGTGCTCTAATAGCGAGATGATGCGCAGATACTAGCTAAGTGGGTGGGGTGTAACGCCGTCCGGGTCGTTTCGCTCGTTCCGTTTCTGAGGGTGTTTACTCGGTCCGCCGTGCTACTGTGTTGACGCCTAGCGAAGAAGGAAGAAGAAGGAAATCGTGAGTTGGTCATGAAAGGTATCCCGTTGCCCTGTGCTGGAAGATGTTACGCCGCGCTGCTGGTGACGCCTGAGAAAAGAAAAGCAGTCGTGATGTTGCAAGAAAAGAAAAAGCAAAAACCAGAGAAGTTTCATGGAAGGGCATGATAAAGGGAATATTGATCAGAAGGTGTTTGAGATCTCGAGGGTGATGTTTGAGTTGCCTAAATCACGTCCTCGTCGGGTCGGTGCTCGGGGTCTTGAGGGTGCCATTTAGAACTCGTCCAGTCACGTCCCCGCCAGTTGTGCGGACTCGTCCCGTGGTAGGTTTAAATCACCAATCCGAGCTATCGTCATCCCTATAGAGACTTTTGGGAAGGGGAGGGAAGTCGTACTCATAACCTCTGCATCCCGATCCGCCGTTACAACCCCAGCCCCCGTTGCATTTGCATGGTTTCCCCACGCCATTATCCTTGGAGGAGGGCATGTGGAGCTTCCAGATTTCGTCTCGCTCGCGACACAACGTACATCCGCATCCCCATTTGCCGGAGCAAACATTGATAGGAGTGGAGGCGGGGAGCTTCTCAGCCTCAAACGTACCCCATGGGGCTGGTTTAACATCCTCCGTTGAAGTGGCGGCAGGAGAATTCCATTCCGATACCAACCACTGCTTTCTAGCAAGGAAGCTATACGGGTCCGTGAAGACCGTAGCATACTCCGTATCATCCGCCGTTTTATCCGCGGCAAGCTTCTCAAGATCTGCGACCTTAACCTGTCCACTGAAAATAATCTTCTTAGCCCTTTCCTCGACCGCCGCCGCCATCTTCTTTAAGAGCCGCTAATTGGATCTCATTTTGACCCCAATCCAAACCCCTAGTCTCAGCGAACATCCTGACCCGCACCGCCAACTCGAGTACACTTGGCCAGTCCTCTGTCGCCGACCGGGCCCAGATCTTACACGGCTTTGCTGGTCTGGCATCGAGTATCTTTAGCAGATCGTGCACATTCATCATGGGTTGCTCCAAGCATTTGTCGTGATACGACACTGCCGCCTCTCGGTTATTGACTCCACAGGTGCGGTTAGATAAATCAATATCTTGGGGCTTGGTGACCCTCTTTACGTCTTCTTGTCCATCGGACAGCGCCGCCAACATGGCCTCCTCCTTCTCAATCTCCCTCTGCACCTTCGCAGCTTGCTGATTTGCTAAGGTCATTCCAACTCCTGCAACGCGCAGGCGATTCCTCAACTCCCCCTCTCGGAAGAGTAACTGCTCCGCGCGCTTCAGCGACTGTTCCTCACGGGTTTGCACCTGGTCGTCACGTTTCTGTAGCTGAATGTCACGCTGTTGCAACATCCTCTCAATCTCCTGCCACTGCTCCTGGTGCTTCTCCCACTCGACCTCGCGGTCATGCACCCTGGCCTCACGCTCTGCCAACCGGGACTCACGCTCCTGTAACTGCTCCTTAAGCCTCTGTAACAGCCCATCGACTTCCAGTTGCTGCTTCTCGCGCCCGTGCAACTGTTCCTCACGAAGCTTTAACAGCCTTTCAATCTCCTGCTGCTGCATCGTACACTCCGGCGACTGGTGATAAGGCTTCTGGAGCTGGTCACCATGCTTCTTCAAGCTCTTCTTGTCGTTAACAAAAGCGCCTTCACGCGATTTCTTCAGCGCCTCTAGCATACTCCAGATTTTCAGCCGCATTCTCCATATCTCCCCGGCCTCTATTCGCTGCAACTCGGTCTCCAACCACTTATCAGCAGACTTCGGCGGCTGCTCTCGAAGCTTCTGTAACTCCTTCTCACGCCTCTTCCACAGCCCCTCTTGTTCTTTCAATTCCCCCTCGATCTTTTGCCGCTGAATCTCGCAATCTTCCAGCTTTACGAACTGAAGCCCCTGTAACTGTTCTTCTCCTAGGGCACGCTTTTCGTTGGACTCACTCCATATTTGTCCGAGGGTGTTTTTAATCGGGATCCACTGATTATAGTCTCCGGGATTTGTATTGCCGCCGTCGTCGAGGTCTTGAATCGGCCTCTGTAGCGCCTCAAACTTTTTCATGAGTTCAATTTCGCCGCTAGGGCCTTGAAGCGCCTTGAGCTTCGTTATGAGTTCGATGCTATCAAATGGTGGCATGTAATAATCTAAACACGGTTGGATGGGCAACTCCTCCGTAAGGCGCGAAGCTATTTTGTCTACCCCTTTCGCAGTTGCTTTGTGAACCCACTCACGTTGTACGAGTGGCTCATATTTGCCCCGTGCAAGCCAGTCCATGTGAGATTCCCAGACATCATCGCGTGTTGACACTGGGAATTGCATCAAATATTCATGCAATCTGCCCCATACTATCTTGCCGTTGCCCCAGAAGGCAATCCAGAGGGTAACAATATCTTCAGGATGAGTAACATCGGCATACATGAAGGCCTCGGCGGTGGGTAAAGGTGCTCCGTCAGCAGCCATCATGTTCTCACCTGTAGCCGTTACGAGGCCCTGAATGACGGGTTGTTCAATCTCAGTCTTCGCCTCGAATTTGGTTTTCAGATCGGGTTTTGGTGCTGATATAGCATCTGTGGTAGCATCTATGGCTTGTGGATTGGCATTTGCACTTAACTCTCGGCCCTGCGCACCCATGGGTGGAATCGCCGTCGACTCATAGCTCTGACGAGAGCGGATTCTTAGAGGTTCAATCTTGGTGATAGGGTCTTCGGTGCCCCCTTCGACCTCATCAGACGTCTGTGCCATAATCCTAGCCTCCAACAATCTAGTGTGGTGAACCCTGAGCCAACGTTGCTTGGCCGTTTCTTCGTCGATATTAAATTTCTGCATGTACCCCTTTATGGCTGATTGCTTTCTCTCGGCATCCGTCTTGTTTATCTTACCACCCATCTTGATCGCTGGTTCTTTAGCCTCTTTCCCCACTTTCGCCGGTTCTTTGGCCTTGTTAACCGTATACGCCCAAAGCTTAATATTCGCCTCAAGATCAGAAATTCCCAGCAGCATCTTCTGTACAGCAGCTTCCTGTTCAAATGCGTGTTCATTGGGCGAGCCATCTGGGTGACTTAGAAGGACTTTGGTATTGAGAGGCGTAGCTTTCATCTGCTCCGTGATGATCTGCAACCTCGCATGAAGTTTATTTTGTTCATCGTTGGAGATATAGCCCGTAAGTGTACCAATGCTTTCCTTTAAGTCACGAAGGACCTGGGAATCGCGTGACTGGCTTTTGTGCTCCTCGAATCCTTTTGGTTGCTCAGCTTCACTTACTAGTTTGCGAGATTTGTCAAGGTAGTCATAGAACTCAACAGCAGTTGTGTTGATTTCCTTCTCCAAGCGTTCTTGTTCGTCTTTGAGTCCTCGTAAAACCATCCCCACATCTATATATCGCCCGGAGTTCTGCGAAGGATCTATCAAGATTCTGCTTCTGACACGATCATCCTTAGACCTCGGATTATAAGCATCTTGGGGTAAACCTTGGGTTCCAGATGTTGGCATTTCTGTCTGGGAGCCTGTCGATTGAATAGGTTCGTGTAGAGGACTACCAGTATCTAAGAAAGTAGCCAAAGCTTCGATCTGATTCTCTTGGTTTTGAGGAATTGGGGCAGCTGGTGGAGGGCTCGCAGGTTTGGCGTGACGCTTTCGTGCCATGGTTGCTGATGTTGCGTTGAGTGAACTATTTTACGAGTTAGTGATGAGTAGATTGAGTTTCGATTGATTACCCACCAAGGTGTTTATGTGTGAAGAAAGTGGTGTTGTGAAGAAGTATGAAGATCAACCAGGAAGGTTTGAGTTCATGAAGGGTTGGATGGTGTGAAAAGGTGGGTGGGAAAAAGAGAAGGAGGTGTGGTGGTGTATTGACAACAGTTCAGGTGCCACTGTTGTGGTGGAGGTATAAATAAGGCTGCCAACTGAGGTTACACGTCTGGAGTTTCGATCTCACTCAACACGTGCACGAGGTTCTGACTATTTTGCTCTCTTAGAATCAACTGTAGTAGTAAGGTGTATTTGGCAGCAGGCGTGTTTGCTGTCGAATATATTCGGAAGCACGAAGGAAGTACTTCAGTCGCACCTCGGTTTCTTTTTGTTGTGGTGAATGGCGCGGAAGTAAGGGAGTCCATAGGGCTGTCTAGCTGCATCCAAGAGTGAAGTTGTGGCTGTATACTCAATCCAGATGTGTTCTCGGGCAGGTATGTATGATACCAACCAGCCTCTTTGGCCTGATGGAATAGTCACTGCCTTTAGAACTAAAGTGTAAAACTTCAGTATCTGATCGCTTTCGTTCAATGTTTAAATTAGTTGTATTGTTACTGCTGGGCCGCGGCGTAGATGCTCCAAGGGTAGATGCTTCACGCTCCCTTGTTGTGTAACCAACAACCAACATAACTCAATCAAATCACTGGAGCCACTGATAACTCGTACGGCAATTTGGAATAATTCATACTCATAAGAGATATCCTATTCTAGCAAAGGCCATTTGTGAACCCTGAAGTTTATAGAACTCTCATATCATACTCAGATTCTATAGTCACGTGATGTCGGTTTCTGTTTGTGAATATTCCCTTTTCCCATTGAGAAACTCACCTAGAGCAAACGCGTCTGATGCGGCTACATGATTGCCATTAAGCGCTCCTCCAACAAGTCCTGCCAGGGAGGTATGGCTCAGTTGGTAAGTATCAACGCCTGGCAGTTGTCACGCAAGTGCGTGTGACTTGGAAACTCTCAGTTCGTCTGGTTTCGGGGTTCAAGTCCCAGACAACTTGATTCTCTTTTGCTTTTTTTTATCTCATGATAGATCAAACTATATTTTAGCTCTGTTCAAAAACCATATATCAAACGCAATATCACTTGCAACGGCGCAGTTCACGTGATTTGATAATATGTAATATTTGCCAAGCCGGTCTCGCCTAATTATTGTTCCGTGAAGCCCTATTACCGTGCTAGCACAAACGTGGATAGCGCAAAAACTCTTGGCACCCACAATTCTCTGATTTGATCGTGACGAGAGTATTTTACCTGATCTCTATCGACAATCGACAAGGCGTAGGATTATACTTCTTTGCGACCACCAGTCAACATTTAAAATGGCTCCTAACACCGTACGTTTATGTCCCTGAACCGCTTTGCTGTTGGCTAGGCTTCATCATGTTTCCTGGCCTCATGGCCTCGAAGGCACGATGTCGCCGCGGCGTGATACAGTAGGCTAAGACTTTTTTATACAGAAATCCGCGAAGGGCAAGCAGGCCAAGGTGACCAAGAAGTTCATCATCAACGCCTCCCAGCCGGCGTCTGACAAGATCTTCGACGTCTCTGCCTTCGAGAAGTTCCTCCAGGACAAGATCAAGGTTGACGGCCGCGTCGGAAACCTCGGCGACGTTATCCAGATCTCCCAGCAAGGCGAGGGCAAGATCGAGGTCATCGCTCACCAGGAGTTCTCCGGAAGATACCTCAAGTACCTGTGAGTAATCGCTTGCTGGCTGTTGTGGCCACTGTTGAGAAGCACATACTGACTCCGTTCCAGTACCAAGAAGTTCCTCAAGAAGCAGCAGCTCCGTGACTGGCTCCGTGTCGTCTCCACCTCCAAGGGTATTTACGAGCTCCGCTTCTTCAACGTCGTCAACGACGAGGCTGAGGATGATGAGGAGTAGATTTTCCGCTCTCCTTCGGACACACACAATGCAGTGGAAGCAAGCCGCCTGTTAGCAGTTAATTCTAGCTAGCCAAATGCACTTCTTCTGCTACATATCTCCGTTATTCCAGTGCCTACATGTGATATCCATGGTCCTTATGTTCCACTTTGCTCTAATCCCACCAATTGGCCTTTTTGCTACCATATGCCGTCTTGATAACCGTTTTGAGAAAGACGCCCTATTATCCCTATACATTCGCCAGTCGCCCAATTGACACTGCCACGGTCCAACGATATATAAATTCTGTCATATACTTGATTTCTGAGCGCCTGCGAGCACATGCATAATTTTGAGATCTGTGCCTTGCAGTAACAGACGTTGCATCGGAAGGCTGACAGGGCTTGGAGAACCCTGAAGATCGCCCGCCGGCTAATAATCGATAGCGATTGAGCTCCGATATCCGCATTATCTCGACCATGACTCTCCATATTGTACCACAAAATAAACCCACCATACTTGCCATTATACCGTACGTTCGCTGTCTGCCCTATGTCCGAGAAGCTGTAACACTCATCCAGTGCCCGGTTGGAGGACTAATTTGTCCAGTTATCGCAACACTGCGTAGTCCAGATAACGTCAGCGGCACGGAGAGCTAGATGATGTTCGATTAGGCCGTCAAGTCGATGTCCGCAGAACCAGTGAGCCAGAATGGCCTGAAATTGGAGAGCGCAGGGGCGCCAGATAAAAACAGTGCTCCGCCAAAACAACAAAACTACAAGGGCTTCCTTGCTGGTGTCTTCTCTGGAGTCACAAAGCTTGCAGGTAAGCTTCCCGTGAAGAGTTGCGCCGAAGCCAAGACACTGACACCTCGCGCGCAGTCGGCCACCCCTTCGACACGATCAAAGTTCGCCTTCAAACCTCGAAGTCGTCTCAATTCAATGGGCCCCTACAATGCCTCATGCAAACGATCCGCAAAGAAGGCGTCGCGGGTCTCTATAAGGGCGCCACACCGCCATTGATAGGATGGATGTTCATGGACAGCGTCATGCTCGGCTCCCTCACATTTTACCGGAAATTTCTGCACCAGAACGTCTTCACACCTCCTCTCGCTGCGACGCCCTCCTCCTTCGCGGCACTCCCAATCGGACACGAACAAAAGCCGCATAAGCTCCCCGTTATCGGCCACGCTATGGCAGGTGTTATGGCTGGGTCGACTGTCAGTTTCATCGCTGCGCCGGTGGAGCATATAAAAGCACGTCTGCAAGTGCAGTACTCTTCCAACAAAGCAGAGCGACTGTATAAAGGGCCCGTCGACGCGATCCAAAAGATCTACCGCTTTCACGGCGTCCCAGGCCTCTACCACGGTCTTACGGCCACGCTCCTCTTCCGCAGCTTCTTCTTCTGCTGGTGGGGTAGCTACGATATCTTCACGAGGAAATTGACTGAGAATACGAGCCTGAGCACGCCGGCAATTAATTTCTGGGCTGGGGGGTTGAGCGCGCAGGTCTTCTGGTGCACGAGCTACCCGAGTGATGTGGTGAAGCAGCGCATTATGACTGATCCGCTGGGAGGCGGATTGAATGATGGGGTAAGGAAGTTCCCGAACTGGAGGAGCGCAGCGGTGGCGGTGTATAGAGAGAATGGATGGAGGGGCTACTGGAGGGGGTTCCTGCCGTGCTTTCTGCGCGCGTTCCCGGCGAATGCGATGGCGCTGGTGGCTTTTGAGGGGGTCATGAGGGCTTTGAATTGAAGGGGTTTGTTCTGCATAGATGAAAGGGGGACTCGGCGTCCGGAATTTGGGGGGAATAGAAGGTTTGAAGATGCTCTATCTGAAAAGTTTACCTCTTAAAGTCCTTGCTCGACTTATGAGTAAATATTCCGTCCGATGAACATTGTGTGAAGCTTACATACAATGTTAATAATATCACCAGCCTGTCTGGGAACACACCACCGCGATTTGGTGGGGCGTAAGCACAGGAAGAAGCACGGGAAGGGAGCCAGTAACCTTACTATCACACAGCCAATAGGGCCATAGTCCTAGCCCCATGGGAGAACTGCAAATAGTCGGAGCCGGCGGTTATATAACATGCGTTTTTAATCGCCCATGGATGCGTGGAAGTGTGATGTGCTAGAAGTATTCAAGGTACCACTGGTTGGTGGCGCGCCATGGGCACCTTCCGCCGGAGCCGAAACTCCTAACTCCGGCGGCTGGGATCGTCTCCCCCTCAGCCTCGAGTGTAGCCTGGTGCACGTCGGGATGCCCTTTCCCTTTGTTATACACAGAAGGGGCAAGCCGTGGTACTTAATTACATTGATGTGCACAGTGATATAAGCCTCCCATTGTCCACTTTCTAGTTTGGGATTTGATCGTCTACAATTCGTTGGATCCTGGTTGTTGGCGTTTGAGCTGAATAGCATTGCAGCCCTTCTGGTGCCAGCGCGCTGATATACATATACATATATTCCCAGTGGAATCGGAGAGGGACCTAGAAATCATTGCTGCGAACGACGATATCTTATTTGGGAATAACGGCTTCTATTTGACCTCATCTTCGGCATCGCATCTGGAATTTTATCATAGAGCAGCAATGGACGACCGGACGCCACTCCTGGGAGAACCCTCGAGCGCTCCCCACCGTTCGTTCGCTGTCTACATCTCCCCCAGCCTTCGCTGATGAAACTACAGCTAGCTTTATGCTTGCCAGAAAAAATGCCGATGGTCAGCGAAGACCGCAGGCTATCGGCCATCGGGGTTACAAGGCAGCTTTCCCTGAGAACTCCATGGCCGCCTTCGAGGGGGTTGTCAAAGTCGGTGCCGATGCTATTGAAACCGATGTTCATTTAACAAAGGATGGCGTGGTGGTGCTCTCACATGTTTGAGCCCTTCTATCCTGACTTTATGAGTTAAGCTAATGTACTCCAGGACAAAACTCTCAAGCGCTGCTTCGGCCTCGACCAGAAGATTATTGATTGCGAGTGGTCATACATAAAGACGCTTCGTACAGTGGCGGAACCGAAGCAGTCCATGCCTCGCCTTCTGGATCTATTGAACTATGTTGCAAGCCCTGGGCTGGAGCATTTATGGGTCCTACTCGATCTCAAGGTAATTATCTACTTATATCTTGAAGCCAGCGGGCATTTAACAAGCTTAAACAGTTAGACAATAATTCAGACGACCTGATGCGGTTAATCAGTGAAACTATCGCTCAGGCAAAGCCATCGACGCCCTGGAAGGAGAGGATAGTACTCGGTTGTTGGGCAGTAAGTATCTATCCAGATGCTTGGTTCTAGCCCAGACATTGATATTTTCTAGACCAAGTTCTTACCGCTTTGCTCAAAATACCTACCCGGGTTTCCAATCATGCATATTGGTTTCAGTATATCATATGCGCGGCAATTTTTGAAGGTTCCCAATGTGTCGTTTAGCATGATCCAGAAGATCATGGTTGGGCCGTGGGGAGATCAGTTTCTGGCAGAATGCAAGGCGTTGAATCGCCCCGTGTTCCTGTGGACAGTTAATGAAGAGAAATGGATGAAGTGGAGCATAAGCAAGGGCGTAGATGGAGTCATAACAGATGATCCAAAGAAATATTTGGAGGTGGCTGATGGCTATGATGAGAAGGAGCCTCTGGACAGAGTGAGTCTCCGGGATTATCATGACCTGGCGTGGGTCAATTTATTGGTATCGCTATTCGGATTTCTGTTCAGACTGAGGTTTGGATATTCCATCAAGCCGGAGGAGATGCGGATACACCATGATGAGGTCGCAACGGGAAAGGCGTCGTCATAGAGAGCGTACGGCTATTGGCATTTATGATTGTCTGCTTCACATGAAATATGACGCCGCGAAACGGTGCTGGTGGCACCTTCCTCATAGTGCAATATGAGCACTACTTTATATAACGTATATTACCAATGGAATGATTCCACTGAATCAACTGGATTTATTTTTTACGATTAGATTGAGACCCAAAGCCTTGGATAATGAGGTTGAGAGACGCTTGGCTTAGGCCGTGATAATAAAGTGCCAATCGCGACACGAAGCGAAACAACCCCACGAAACGCGTCTCCCCAGCTTTTATTGACTTCACCC
Source organism: Pseudogymnoascus sp. SDFLT0511 (assembly GCA_030180035.1). Taxonomy (NCBI): domain Eukaryota; kingdom Fungi; phylum Ascomycota; class Leotiomycetes; order Thelebolales; family Thelebolaceae; genus Pseudogymnoascus; species Pseudogymnoascus sp. SDFLT0511. Next base: position 1,856,857 of record JASCQD010000009.1, on the reverse strand, counting down.
GCCGACAACACCACCACGAATGCGCCCAATGCTGTAATAATGCCTAGGTAAATACTCCACTCCCTTAAGTTGACGACCGCATTCCTGATTTTCGAATCCAGAGAAATCATTACAGTCCAGGCGGGCCAGTGCGGTAACAGCAGTATGTCCATCCCTCTTACCCGGTCCCGATAAATCGACTTGCTCCAGGCAGATAATGCCCCTCGGGATACTAATGATACATAGTTGGAAGCCAGTTTTGGCAGCAGCTTTGCCAGGAACACGGAATTAGTCAAGACGGAAACCTCGAGGACTATGCGACTGAAGGCGGCGATCGCAAGGACGTCTTTTTCTACCAGTCCGACGACACACGATACATTCCCAGAGCAATCCTGATCGATTTAGAACCTCGAGTACGTCTAGGGTTACGGATATAAATAATTATGCATACTGACATTCCCAGGTTATTGCTGGCATTCAATCTGGGCCCTACAAAAACATATACAACCCTGAGAACTTCTTCGTTGGGAAGGACGGCGTCGGAGCTGCGAACAACTGGGGAGATGGATACCAAACTGGAGAGTCGGTGCACGAAGACATCATGGAAATGATCGACCGTGAGGCCGATGGCAGCGACTCGCTTGAGGGCTTCATGATGCTGCACTCGATCGCTGGTGGAACGGGCTCAGGTCTCGGATCTTTCTTGTTAGAAAGGCTGAACGACCGCTTCCCGAAGAAGATCATACAGACGTATAGTGTTTTCCCGGATACGACGAATGCGGGAGATGTGGTTGTGCACCCATACAACAGCTTGTTAGCCATGAGGCGGCTGACGCAGAATGCGGACTCGGTGGTTGTCCTTGATAACGGAGCGCTCTCGAGGATTGCAGCGGATAGGCTTCACGTCCAGGAGCCCTCGTTCCAGCAGACCAACCAACTGGTATGCTCACGTATCCCTTATTTCTGTTAACAGCATCAAACTAATAATTTCAAACAGGTCTCCACAGTTATGTCCGCATCCACGACACCACTACGATACCCAGGATACATGCACAACGACCTCGTCTCCATCATCGCCAGTTTAATCCCCACTCCCCGCTGCCACTTCCTGATGACCTCCTACACGCCATTTACCGGCACCTCCCTTGAGGCCGCCAAGACGGTCCGCAAAACCACCGTCCTCGATGTCATGCGCCGCCTCCTCCAGCCCAAGAACCGCATGGTCTCCACCAACCCCTCCAAGAAGTCCTGCTACATCTCCATCCTCAACGTCATCCAAGGCGAGGTCGACCCGACCGACGTGCACAAATCCCTCCTCCGCATCCGCGAGCGTCGTCTCGCAACCTTCATCCCCTGGGGCCCAGCATCGATCCAGGTAGCACTGACTAAGCGGTCACCCTACGTGGAGATGCAGCACCGAGTCAGCGGACTGATGCTGGCGAACCACACGAGCATCGCCACGCTGTTCAAGCGGATTGTGCGGCAGTATGATGGGATGAGGAAGCGGAATGCGTTTATGGAGGGGTACAAGAAGACGGCGCCGTTTGCGGAGAACTTGGACGAGTTTGATGAGAGTAGGGAGGTCGTGACGGATTTGATTGCCGAGTATGAGGCTGCGGAGGATGCGGACTATATGGGTGAAGAAGCGCCACAGAATGAGGCTGGCGATAAGAGGGTTTGAACCATTGTAGTGGGGTGTGAGATGCATGATACAAATGTTGGGTGTGGGTATTTCTGATGGCGCCCAGGAAGGCGTTTAGCGGAGTAGAGGTACGATTATGGTAGGAATGATACCAAAGTTTATGTTCTGTAGTTTGTTTGTCCTCTCTCACGTATTGGTGTGGCTAATCATGTGATTCGGGTGAATACAATCCATGCATTACATATATACAAAATTCTAAGCTCCCCATATCCTGGGACTTTCATAGCCCTCTATTACGTTACAACTCATCGAAATGCTCTCAGTAGACGTTGTTGCTGTACTGTTTTTGAGCCGAATCCGAACCTTTCCGTATCCCCGTTGCAATTAAAAGGACGGCATATCATGCGATTATTTGCGCATCCGAAGACTTGTGATGCCAAACGCCAGTTTGCCGCACCTGAGTAAGAGGATTTCTCTCAACACTGATCATAACTTCCGACATGTCCTCAGTCCCATTTCCCCCTCCACCTCCCGCCGACGAAAACACCAGCCTGCCTTCCAATCCCCCACCCCACATACGCGCCTACCGCAACAGTAACAGGCCACGCCTGCCATGGCCTATCCCAATCCAATGGGATGGGAATCGCACCCAGCCACGATCCAATAAGCGTGCCAGCCGCGGCGCCGAAGACCTCATCCAGCGGCGCGGTGAGGGACAGGATCTCAAGCCAGTGTCTGGACGACAGGGGCCGGGCGTAGAAGAGCGGGAAGAGGGCCAGGAAGGCGATGTGCAGGGTCAGGAGGGTGGTGTGTGGGAGGTGTGTAGTCAATGGTGCGCCGAGGACGATGGCGGCTACAAATACGGGGGCGGCGGACAGGATTGTGAAGATGAAGGAGAGTGCGAGGCGCTGTAGAGGGAGCTGTTAGTGTGTGGACTTTGAGTAAATGGGGGGTAAGGCCGTACATAGGCAATATCAATCGCAGGACCGGTCCACTCATTCTCCTCCTCCTTCTTAGCCTGTATCCCAGGCGGCCCAGCCTTAGCTTTTGCCTTCTTCTTCTTCTTCTTTGTGGCCGTGCCTCCTAGGGCGGGTTGGAGACAGAGGGCGCAGTATGCGCCCTGGATGAGGGCGAGCGCGCCGACGCCGTAGGTGAGGGAGGAGACGGGGTTGGCGACGAGGGAGGGCAGGCTGAAGAAGACGGACGAGAGGAGGAGGGGCGTGTGGATGTGCGTGTAGACGTGGGAGAGGGGGGTGGTGAGCTTGTAGATCGCCGTCGTAGGTGGAGGGGAGGTTGAGGTTGGGGCGGGCGTTGCAGGGGCGGCTGGGGCGGCCGGGGATTGGGGTTTCGCAACGGCGGTAGGGGGTGTTGTTGAAGGCATTGCGGAAGGCGATTGCCTGGCAGGGCAACTTTATGAAAGAGTGCCGGGTTGATGGTGTTCCTGGAGTAGACTTGTCGTTGCGTACGTTGTTACGGATTGAAGCGAGGCGCGCGACTTTCTTGCAGGGATAGGTCCACCGTTAGCCTTGGCATCATCATTCGATATCAGATCATAACCTCTCCACACTTTGTGCATTAAACCACTTCAGAAGTTCATATTTTGGGTATTATTTTGTATTGTCATAAGCCAGTCCCCCCTATAGCTATTTAGATATCTCAAGCTTTTGGCACTAGGCCCCTCAAGGACAAATCATAAACCACATCTTCAATCTTCTTGACCTGATATTTAATGCTATCACTCCTCCGTCTCAGAGAGTCATTCTTGAGGTTCAGCAGCTGGAAACCAGCAAATAAGTCTTTGACAAACTTGCTGATCGCAAGAGGGCGTGCGAAGTCACCCAGAGTGACGGAGTTGGTCGCAAGGCGCGCGAGCTCCTCGATCAAGCTGATGAGGGAGTGCAGGTACTCCTCAATGGTGATATGGAAGGAGTCTTCATCCTTGAGGTTTACGGGGACTAGAGTCAATTAGTATCTGCTATAAGTATCGAGTGAATTGCCGTGTAGGCAACAGTGTGTTCGGCCGAGCTCACCATTGAGAACATCGCCAACCTCGTCGATTGTGAGGAGCCTTCCGGCTTCGGCTGCCTTGGTCTTCGTTGCCATGCCACCCAGCCATCCACACAGAAGGATTGCAAAGATGACATTCTGGACATCCTTTGTCCACATGTTATTATACCTATGCCCCCGTCAGCTCCGTCTGGTGTGAACATGTCGCACCATGTGATAATACATACTTGTAGTACGGGAATTTACTAGCCACCTCAGAGAGTTCACCCACGCTCTCAACTTCACTCCTGATGGCAGCCTCAGCGGCCTCGATCACAGGTTGCACTGCACGCTATCAGTCAGTTGATCTCACACTAAGACGAGACCACACTCACGTTGAGCTGGAGGCGTCGAGTGGGCCCTCGAGAGGATGGACTGGGCAGATCGGCCCTGTCTCTCTAGCTTTTGGAGAATGGCCTTGATTTGTTCGCGAACTTGAGCATCTGCATCGATGCAGCTCTGTAGGTCTTCGAAGATCTGGGCGTCCATGAACGCGTCTGAAACCGGATCCACCATGGTGGGTGAGTTGTAGAGGGAGGGTACGATTGGAGGATGGCGTCAAATTTGTTTCTGTTTATATAATAAACAGATAACAATCACAATATTGCCAAATTAATTATTGAAGGCGTCTAATTCTGTAGAGAATATTATATTTTCAATACATCACAGACTCAAAACCACAGAATACTCATCACGTGATCATATTTGTATTTCATCGGCTAATCCTCGGAGCCCTTCTGTAGCTCCAACACCTCCTTCCATCATCGAGAGCACAATATCGATATCTTGCCAAAGGGTCGCTATGTGCTTTCACAATATTATGTATGGCTCTAGCATAAGTACTCCGTCTCCGTATACGGAGACTTCGTGCATATATTCCATGCAGGGCGCAAATACGGACGCCTACCGACGTGGACAAAGGCTGAAACCCTCCCGTCCTGTAAGCCGGCCCATGGATGCGCCGCCGAGCCGTGTCGAAGCCTATATGCAGGAGCACATCGATACATTGGCAATATGGGAATTTCTTTGTCCGAGCACAGGCAATAACAAGGCGATTTTCGCAAACAAAGGTGGTATTTGGACTTGAGTCAACCTCTTCGAATGCCAGGCATACTACAGGACCCATATCGCAGAATAATCGGGTCTCAGTTGGCGTCATTGAAACAGAATTAGGGTTCTATTTAGTAGCTAGCTGTCATGCTTAATGTAACGTCCGTGTGCAGAGGAATGCGGGGATACGAGATTTAGCCTACCTTTTCCCATAAAAATGGCACTGCTGTAAGTGGCTGAGAACCGGGACATCTCATTGGAGCCGGGGCTGCTCTTTTCCTCTTTATTTTGCTTGGTAGTCTGGGCCCTCGTATGAAAGCTCTCAGCCCGCGACGTCGGCGGCGCGTGTGACGAGGGGAATACGAGGGGTATGGTACTCGAGTACTTTGGTAAAATATAAGAGTCTTCCATATTCTCATTTCTCGTTCCATCTGTTTCTCGACCCAAAGTGATATCAGATCTTCGAGATACTAAGAGAACCAGCTAAAATCAATCCCTCATTACACTATCATAGGCGCATATTTCCCGTCGGAGGCAAATCCAAAGCAATGGCGGTATCTGGTCTCCGCCTCTCATCAGCTCTATGCCTTGTCATAGCGTAAGTGATCCTCAATAACCAAGATCAAGCAGTCATCTAATAAAGCATCCTTTCTCACAGTCTCCTCCTCACCCCCTCTACCGCTCATAAATCCCAAGTCACAGTCTACACGACTGTAACTCAATGCCCAACCGCAACACCCCCAACCAACACACTCCCAACCGCAACGCCTTCCACCACCGAACCCCCAACCAAATGCCTAACAATCACCAGCTCCACCACCGCCGCGTCCTGCCCCTCCTGCTCCGTGATCGCCTGCCCCGCAATCGCCATCCAGGAAACACAACCCTGCGGCTGCCCATCCGCCATCCCTACCGTCTACGAGGATACTGAGTGCTGTCCCGGCTGCATCGTACCGACGTACGTGGTCACCGCGACGGACTGTCCAACCACGACTCCGCCGCCGCCGCCGCCCTGCGCCGTCATCACGTCGACGGTGCCGCCGGCGTGCCCAAGCATTTCGGGGTGCATGGTGCCGGATTGTGTATACCTTGAGACGCTGACGATGGGGTGTGATTGCTCGGGGGTGTCGACGGTGACGGAGTGTGATGGGAGGTGTCCGGATTGTTGGACGGAGTATGTGACGCTGCAAGCACCGTGTCCTACTAAGCCTCCCCAGTGAGCGGGTCTTGCGAATCGACTGGAGGGCGGGGGGAGGGGGATGGGTCGTTAGTGTAGGCGTCTTGTTAGCCAATTTAGTAAATAGCTGTGGCTATGGATGATATTTGCTTTGAAGTCACAAGCTGCGTTTGTAAACATGCGGGATATAACTCCTATATGTGAATATTTAAATAGAGCCAAGTATATATCTTGCCAACTGATTTCTATGTAGATGGTTTAACCAAATACTGATCTACAATCCTCAACGCCACAGCCTCGCCACTCATATACGCCCCTGCAGCCGTTCCCAGCTCCTCAAACGGCGCAGTATATTCCCCAGCAAACCACAATCTCTGCTCTGGGACGCCGTGTCTAATTACCTTCACATCCTCATCCGCGTCCTTGATCCCCACCTGGAAATTGCAGTAGCTTCCATAGCCGCTCAGTTCGTCGTCCTGCCAGTCGGTGCTCAAAATAGCCTTTGGTTTGCAATTCTCATCGTCGGCCGCAAAATTGGGAAGCAGGGAATAATAGGGCCGAAAGAAGTCATCCAGTATAGCATAGTGCTCCTCAGTGGACTTGTTGCGCACAAGGCTGGTCACGAGACACGAACAGTCGCCGTAGAGGTAGAAGAGTAGTGTCGGGCGCCGGTTTTCAGGCGAGAAAGCAGCGAGGTTCCATATTTCTTGCGGATAGCGGTAGGGGTTCGTTTCTTTTGCGTATTTGGGCGAGAGCCAATTGGTGTAACCCGCGAAATTATCGGCCTGGTTTACAGTCCAGAATGCAGAAGGAAATGTAATATATACCTGAAAAGATGTTAGTGTGTGAGAGGACGAATGGTAAGTGTGCAAACCTTTTCGAGCTTGCCAACGGAGATGTTGTCGATTGCAGAGCATAACCTCTTGGGTAAGCCTGGTGAGAAGCTTGTGTCTTTGACTGTCTTCATGAGTCCAAGTGGTACAGTCACCACAATCTCGTCGAACAAGAAAACCTCTGACTTCTTGGTCGCCAAACGTATCAAGTCATGGTATCTATCTTCTGGCAATAAAACATGGTCTACCCTATCTCCAAGTCGAACGTTTGCCTTCTCGAGGGGTATCTTGGCTATCCTGTCTAGGATGGCCTCGTATGTAGTTTCAATGAACGTCTCATCTAAAGGGTCAGACACCATTAACTCGAGCTAAACTTGCGACTTACCTCCGCCACAACACTCCTCCATCCAAGAAAACCGTAGACTCTGCCTCTTGACAGAGTCACCGACGTAGGCACCCCACATTTCACTCATGCTCAATACCAGCTTCTGGTCCTCGATGCGGTCTGGGAGCTTCTCCTTGACTTTGGTTCCAATGTAGTCGTACAGACTTGCGGATTCCGGTATCGATTTGCCATTCTTCCCGCTGTATTCGAATGCTTCTTCTATGATCTCCCATAGCAGTGTTGAGAGTTCAGAGGACTTCTCGCCCGAGAGGAGTTCCCCGGAAGACGTAAAAATGTTTTGCTGGTTGTTCCAGTGGTGCAGGGGCGTGTTTGTTTCTATTGCCAGATCACGGATTGGGTGTTTGTCGCCAGTGGCATGCTATAAAATCCAGTGTTAGACATGTACGACAGAAGTAGTAAGGAAGCAGCTTGCAATCCAGTTTGGTCCACTTGAAAATCGTCAGCTCTTTGTCGGCCAATAATTTATAAGTGCCACATACATATCCACAGAATATCCAAGTTTATCACTCTGGCATATCTGATAGCCCTGTCAGCCCATGTCGTAAGAACACCCGACCCATCGATGTATAAACCTACTCTTCCACCAATCCGATCCCTCGCCTCAAATATCGTCACTTGAAAGCCTTGATCGAGTAGTATATCTGCACATCGTAGCCCAGATATACCGGCACCAACAATGCCGACACGAGGGGATTTACTACCACCATCATGAATTGACGTCGAACTCAACTTTCGGTCCCCCTTACCGGCTACCATAATTATTTAAATGATGAGTTATAGTAAAGTGCAAGGAATCAGGTATTACACAAGAGTGATAAAGCTCGAGGGGTTTGAGTAGGATTTATGATGTTTATGTTTATTTTTCTCAATCGTACGATGCAGGTCGACGCACTGTGATAGGCAGCATGTGGGCCAGGCGCTAGCCCGTGTCATCCCGCTTCTTGGGCGACGGGCGAAGCCCAACGCACAAAGCTGTAAGGCAGATTGCAAGGTTCAGATTATATGCAGTGTATCAATACGCCACATAATTGCCTCATGATCCCGTAATCATCTTTGCTGTTAATGGCAGGTAGTTTGTAAACGAGAGGTCATCATGATCATGATCCGTGTATTTATGTCAAAACTAATAAATATGGAGACCTACACGGGAACAGCCTTATAGCTTATCCCAACTTCGTTTCGTTCCTTCCTTCAACAAATACGCCTCATCCCATCCTATTACAAAACCCTAACAGTACCGTCTATACCCCTTAAAACAATCACAAGTCTATAATGAACTCCATCTCGCCATAAAAAATGTCCAAATCATATCGCCGCACTTCATCTGTCAGTATTCCAAGCGGTCATTAAAAGCGAGCCTTCTCACCTCCGAGGTTTACCACCATCCGCTTCCCGCACCTTCAAATCCCTCGCGGCCCTCTCCTCTTCCAACATAATCACAATATTCGCATGGCCTCTATTTGTCGCAAGGCTCTCTGGCGTGTCCCCGTCTACATCCATATTATCCAGATCCGCACCGTGATCGAGCAATAAGCGGCAGATTTCAACATGACCGCCATATCCACACATACTCAAAGCGGACCACTGCACCACATCAGTAAAATATTACTGGTACGAGAAGAGATATAACTTACACCCCATCGATCCCTGGCATTAACGTTTGCGCCCGAGCTGATCAGTTTAGCCACTTTGGAGATATCCCGATCGCTAGCCGCCTCAATAATCGCAGTCTCCTTCTTGAACATCTTGAACAGCACAGAAGACACACTCGAAGCCCTTCTAACCTTGACATCAGGTCTAATATAAGCCGTGGAGCTCCCAGGACTAATCTGCGAAGGACGCCGCGATAATTCAGCTTCAAACTCCTCGTTCGCAACAGTGATGGAAGGGGTAGTCGACGGAATCGACACAATCGATTCGCTGCCTATCGACGTCCCGCCGATAGAGCCTGCGTAACCCGAGTCAAACGAGCCCGCGACCGCGGACCGTCGCGAGCTGTTATCCAATTCCTCGAGTATGCCGGTTGCAATCGCCGCTTTCAGCCAGTTGCTGATGTAGACGTGGTGTTCCTCCACGACTGCGGCGGATATGCCTACGTCCTCCAGCTCGCGGCGCAGGAGGAGCCATACATCTTCAGAGTCGATGGATTCCGTGACGCCCGAGGATGTAACGACGGAGCCTTCGCGGAGGCCGGCGCGGACTTCTTCGATGAACTTATTGAGTCGCTTTTCGATCCTAGCGGTCGAAGAACTGTCGGGGAGTATCTATTAGCCCACCCCCCATCAGAGATTATGAGAGAAATATACTTCGCCAGACTGCTATTGAAGGCAGTGAGAAGGCTGGTGTTTGAAATAATCCTCGACCGCACATCCGCCAACTCCTCCAACCCCCATCTCACGCGATCCCACGACCGTTGCGCCTGGGTCCCCAGACTCTCGTAGTTATTCAGCAAGCTCTCCAACTCCGTAAGTACCTCCTTGCACCCATCGATCAAGATCGAGAGTCTTGCATCCCGCGACGGACTCAGTCCCTGGGTCTCAGTAACGTATTCCTCCGTCTCCTTGATGACAACGTGCAGCGACGCGACCTCGCTGGAGATGCGACTGAATTCCGCCGACGACTCTTTGCAGTTCTTGTACAGCTTCCACGTCAACGTTCCAAGGAGGATGATATCCCCGATGCCAACGCCGAAGCTCATTGTTGCAGGGTGATAATGAAGATCTGATTCACTGTCTCGGGAACATGTCTAAGAGGAAGGGTTATATAGCTGATCACCCGCGACCCCAGTGCCGGAGTCATTTAGACTCTGGTACAATGCTGTGCAGCGTGCGGGACGACCCCTACTTGGGTTCCTGGGCGCCTTGTCGCCTTTGATTTGAGAGGGGGTGGTGCGGGCGCCTCCACCACGGCACGTACCTTGCTGAACCCCATGTACGAAATAATCAGAGGCGCGATTGACCTATTGGAACCAGGCGGCCAGGAAAAGACGCCCATGCTAATGTGCTACGGGCAAATATTTCGCTTGAGATTACCATCTCTACAGTACCGTCCCAGTAACGCCATGCCTGCCGTGAGAAGCTTCGCCACCACGCGAACGAAGGGCAACGTGGGCGCGTATTTCGTAAGTACTCCGCCACAGCGCCTCTATATCCCCCAATCTCGCAATCTCTCACTTGACCTCAGCAACTCGTGAACCTCCAAATCAGCCCTCCGTCTTCCTCGCGACACCGCCACAGGCGACGCCCCAATGAAAACAAAGAACACCAGCGACCACTCGCGTCATCCGGAAGCAGTGTGATACCAGAGACACACACCCCTGTCGCAGGACAAACTACGGGCAAGCACCCAGCGAGTGTCCCGGGATTCCGGTTGTAGAAATTGGGATTTAAATCGTGTGATTGATGTCCAACGTGTGGACGGTTTGGCGGTTAAACTGAGAAGGACAGATACTACATTTGATCTACGCCAGTCTGGCAAAAGGGGCTGGAGAGGAAGGGAGGGAAAGGGGGATGTGAGAGTTGTGGGAGGTGGTGGTTTTATAGGTGCTTCGGGGAGTTTGGCAGGTAGAGTGGCGTGCGGATGGGGGGATTGTTGCTTGATGTGACAGGCGCTAGGGAAGATTTGCAGTGTTTGCTCATACTGACTGACAGGATCGGGGTGTTTGTTGTGTTTGCACGGTGTCTGCCTGGCAATAAACAATAGGAAACGACAAAACTCGCGACTGCCTCACGATAGCAGTGAAATGCCATTTAATTATTAATTGAATTAACTACACTGAAGTAGACCACCCGCTATGAGTCAGAAACCGAAAGTTTCAATTATTATGGCAATATAAGCCAAGAAACCAATCCAGAAGCATCCCCCAAATGTGCCCCCATATCCAATAAAAACGCCCTCGCTGCCGATCCCCCCAGCATCTGCGCCTCAATAACCACTTTTCCCCTTCCTGACAAAAACAGCCCTTTTCCCATCCTGATAAAACCAGATCCCTCCTAATAAACAGCCTTAATACCCCACCCCACCTTCCAAATCCTAACCACCACAAACGCCGTCAGCCCGCCCGCATAGCACACGCCCGTGAACGTCATCAGCCCCCAATACTCGCCGTGGTTCGCCTTGACGATCTCGCCCGCGATCGGAATCCCCGTCAGGCAGCCGATACTCACGACCGTGTAGCAGGTGGCGAAGTAGCGCCCCAGGTTCTCGGTGCGGCACAGCTTCCCGATGCACACAGAGGTGAGCCCGATGTTTGAGCCGGACGCGAAGCCGAAGAGGAGGCAGAAGATGATGAGGCCCGGCATTGTTGTGCCGGCGGGGAGCCAGACGCCGAGGACCATGACGACGGAGAGGATGGTGGTGAGGATCATGGTGTTGAATGCGCCGATCTTGTCTGCGTAGAAGCCTGGCAGCCAGCGCCCGAAGACGGACCCGATGTTGAGGATGATGAGGCACTGGTAGGAGAAGGCCTCGCTGAAGCCCGCGTGCAGCGCGTAGCTGCTTATGTACGTCAGCGGCACGAACAGCGCCCACTCCAGCAGGTAGATGGCGGCGACGGTGAGGGCGAAGATGCCGTCGCGGAAGATGCCCAGGTCGGGTTTGGCGCTGGAGTTGTGCTCGGCGGGCAGGCGGCCGCGGACGAGCACGCAGCCGATGGAGAGGAGGAAGATGGAGAGGAAGCCGAGACAGCGGGTTGCCCAGGCCCAGCCGACTTGCGGGATGAGGTACTGCAGCATGAGCGGGTAGACGATGCCGCCCAGGGCGCCGCCGGTGGCGCCGATGCCCGTGGCGAAGCCGCGGCGGAGCTTGAACCAATGCCCGATTGCGGCGAGGGAGGGCGAGAAGATGAGGGACGTGGAGCCGCCGCCCAGGATCCCAAAGACGAGCATGAAGTGCCAGTACTGCGTGCACACGCCCAGCAGCATCAGGCTGCTCACCACCCCCGCAGACCCGGCATACATCAGCCACCTCGCGCCGTGCTTGTCAAAGATCGGCCCGACGATGACGCCAAACCCAAACGCCAGACACGCATACATGCTGAAGATCCAGCCGATCTCGCCCTCGCTGTAGTCCTTGAGCTGGTTGCGCGAGATGTACGCCTGGAACGACCCGAGCGTGTTCATCACCCCCAGCGCAGCGAGCAGCGAGCACAGCGACCCGAACACGACCAGCCAGGCCTGCAGCCCGCCCTCGGGGTAGAAGTTCTCGTCCTCGCGGAGTGTGAGGGCGTATGTGCTCTGCGAGGGGGAGTGCGGCGGGGTGGGCAGGACGGCGGAGCTGACGATGCCTTTCTCGGGGGCTGCGATGATGCCCTTTTCGGCGTCGTGGAAGGAGTGCTTGTCGCCATCGCGGGAGACCCGGCTGTGAGTCCTGGTCGGGATGATGTGGAGGCCTATTGTGTCGTCGTCGGCGGCGGTGGTGGGCCTGTCGCCGCCGCGGTGGTGTGTGGTGTAGTCCCCATCTGCAGCGGGTTGGTGGTCGGTTCGTATGACCTTTTCGTCCTCGGCGGGCTCAATGCCGTGGGCCCTGATGTCTTTCTCCTCACCACCCATCACGTAGAATCCACTCTCCTACACCCCACACTTTCTTCCCTTAGGAGCTCTTCCGTCCCAAAAAAAAAAGTGTATAAAAAAGTGTGTAAAAACAGCGTAGCTCAAGCAAACAAGTTAGGCTTCTTTCAAATGCAATTCAAGTTCACCCAAAACGAACGGACGTATCCAAAAAAAAACAAAGCAGTTGTTAAAAGAAAAAAGTCTTTCCTTTCCAATGACTGGGTTGTTGTTGTCCCTAGAGCAACGTAGGCGGCGTCATCCGAACCTATATACCCCCCGGCCCCATTTTCCCTCTCCACCCCCAAGAAATACTAATAGGACCAGGAATTTCTCTTACTTCATCGCCATAGCGGGGCCTGGCGCCTGCGCCTTGGAGCGGGATGCGCCCTTCGGGGCACGCTATGTTGGCGCTAGGATATATAGGTGGCGCTAGGGCGCGGATAGGTGCCGCACTCACATGGGGAGGTAGGGGTATGGGGGGGATGGGGGGGATTGATGGGCGATTGATTGATGGAAGGGATGGGGATGTTGGGGAGCGGGTAGTCGGCATCGGTGAGGTGATATGAGGTGAGTGTCAATTAAGGGATTGGAGGTGCAGGAATTATGATGCAGACGGATCTGCCCACCAACACCCATCACTCCATCCCCTTCAGTGTGGAGAGGCGTGTTCACCTGATATCCCTACTAGACTCGGTATGGGCGTCGCAGTAGTCCCTCTAAGGAATCCACCAAGACAGAACCCCAATCGCACGTGGTGACGGCGTGGGATTGGGTTTCACGACGCTGTGATGCGGTGCGGTGCGGTATGGTGCGGTGTGACGATGTTGCAGTGGGTGGGTGGTGCTGCGGAAGAGCGTGCCGCATCTATCTAGGTGGTATTCTAGCTCCGACGTACTTGCCGCTGCAAGTTTGAGTCGAAGTGCTGGCCGATGACACCAAGCCTTTTCCTTTACATCTTGTGTTGGGGGAAGAAATAATGACGACTATTTTTTCACCGCCACCATTCATTTCTTCCCTGTCTCCTTCCTTTTTCTTCCCGCCGCCATTCCCTATACTGTTGTCCGTACAGTACAGAGCAAATACTTACATCATGAAAATCAACTTACTTGTAGTATGTGATGTGGGAAGATGACTCTTTCAACCCGACCAGTAGCGGGTTTATTAATAATAAATGACCCTACCCCCCGCCCGGCCCCCCCCCGCACAACAACCACATGTTGGTTTCGTCGCCACGCAGAAAATAGGCGGGTCCCGATCTCGCAGCCGCGGAGTCGGGGAATTCGCTGCCGATGATGGGTGGTGGTCGTCTGGTGTCAGTCGAGTCGTACTGGGGTCGGGGATTATTGGCAGTGGGAGAGAGGAGGGTATTGGGCAGGCAGGGTTTAAGGTTCGGTAGTGGTGGGATGGGTGTGGGATGCTGATGGGGTTTTTGACGTCTGGTCTGGTGGGGAAGGTGCGAGGGAGGGTAGGTGTGGTTGGTGAGGTGGCAGGTTCGTGGGAGAAAGGCAGGAGTTATGTAGGATGGAAGGTACGACCGGTATAGGAGTTTATGTAGGGAAGGAAGGTACGGCTGGTGTGGTGTTTATATATAGTGGTGATGTTACTTATATGCGTAGGGTTGTCTTGAAATATCTTACAGTTTAAACGATATATTTTTGGTGATTATTTTATTACTTCCTCCAATTTCTGAATTTCGAGACCACAGGATTATATCCTATCCTATCATCTATTTCCTGTCTCCGAAATATATTCTATCCTATCATTTTCTATTCACCCTTCCAAAGACTGCAACTCTTCTCTCATACTTTTGAACTCCACACGCCGTCATATCTCTCATAAAGTAAGTCAAGCAGAGGCATGGATGATGATAAATCGGTAGTCTACCTAGAAATCTCCCAAATCTAACCACAAACGCACCAAAATAATCAGTACGCCGCGAAAATGCCCCCCATATCGTCCCTCCAAAAAACGATCAAATAAATCAAAACCAAAACCAAACCTCCCCTAGAACAAAAGCGCCGACTCATACGCTCCCCTACACCCGCTTTCCCAATAAAAAACCAGCAGCAAAAGAGCGGGAGCCCAAACTGACCCCCGCGGATCAAAAAAATTATATACAAAGATTGCGCCTGGTTTCCTTGTGATGCGTTGTGAACTCGTTCTCGGTTTATCGAAAAAACGCCTTTCCTCTACGCTGAGCCGATCGATGAGACAGTTGTGTTCTGTCGTCTGTCTTGATCTATATGCCCTTAATCACAGTCGTGCGCTCCGAGTTGAGCTGCGCCGCGTTGCGGTCGTGAGATTCCTTCTTGCACTTTACAAAGGTGTCAGCCCGAGTTCTTCCAGATCAAGGCCTACAAGCCACCACTGCGGCTCGCGCGGCGGCGGCCCGTCGCACAACCCCCGTAACAGGGCGTCGTTGCTCGACGGGCTCGTCGCCATCGCCACCGCAGCAGCAGTGCTGGCGCCACACCCAGGGTCGCTAGGGGAACAACTTACGTCTTCCAAACCCGTGCACTTGTGGTCCTCGAGCAGGCGGTGCTTCCCGCAGAAATGGCCGTTGCAGAACCCGCAGTCGCCCACGATGCGCTGCGCTACCTCCTTGCACTCCTTGTGCGTGCAGCGGATCTTCTTGGGGGGCATGCCGCCGCGCATGGGCACGACGAGGTGGAGTGTTGATTCGGGCTTGACGCCGTGGGCGGTCAAGGGGGAGGCGGAGGAGGGGAGGTGCTTGCCGGCGTGGACGAGGTTGAGGGAGGTGGTTGGGAGGGAGGTGCGGAGGGAGAGGAGGGTCTTGATGTGCGAGAGGGAGATGTCGACGGGGACGGTGAGGGGGATGACTGGGAGGAGGGTTAGCAAGTGCCTTGGGGAGGGGGGGGAAGGGGTGGGCTTACTGTCGCCGCTGAGGTTCTTGATGAAGATCTGCATTGTCTCGGAGGGCTCGGGCGAGGCGGAGCTGGAGCGCGAGAGGGACACCATGTTGTCGGCTGGGAGGGTGGTGAGACGAGGCTTCGTGGGTATTGTTTGGTTTGTGGTGGTTTTGAGTGTGGTTGCCGACGTTTGTAGGCTTGTTGACTTGTTTATGGGATCGAGATGTCAAGTTGCGAGGACGGACGTCTTCTCCAACAAGATGAGTTGGTGAGTTGAGGTGGCGAGAGTTGGTTGTTCGTTATTGCTTTCGTTTACGAGGTGGCGACGAAGTCGAAGAATGAACTTGTTTGAAGACGACGAGGTGTCGAGATCAAGAATGAGTTTAATTTTTAGAGTTTGGGAGGCGAATGGTGATTAAGAAAGAGGAAAATGGAAAGGGAGGGAAGACGGATGATTCATATAGGAAGCGTTGGGGTGGTGAGCGTCGGCAGAGTGGTGGTGGTGGTGGCAGTAGTTGGTAGTAGAGCGAGCACGCACGGGGCGGTTCACAAGTGGTTCCTCCCAAGGACAAGTACCAGGACCATACAGGACTCACATTCACAGCAGTAGTATGGTCTGGGTACCAATGGCGTGTTCTGGTTGCACTGGTGGTACTTGGTAGCAGTAGGCAGTTGTATGCAGCATAGTATGGTAATTAGTGGTTGTGGTAAGTATCCTCAATGGTATGTAGTACCTCTTGGTGGTCTAGTCTGGGTCAGGCCAGGAAGGTTCTGGTAGAGTGGCAGGAAGTGGCAGTAAGTGGCAGAAAGTGGCAGTAATGGGGCAGTAATGGGGCGGTAATGGGGCGGTCAGTGGCAGAAAGAGCGGTTTTAGTACAGGAAATGTGCCTTGAGGGATGTGCCGTGTGCATCGTTCGTGGCGCTGTGGCGTGCCGTGAACTTTGTACCCCGTAACCTCCAGACAGGTGCAGTAGTACTTCGTATTTCGTACTTGTGGTCGTTGAGTTGGAGATGCTCCAGTTTTATCGGTAGCAGGGTGCCACTGGAGCCAGCCACAGGGTAATTGAATGCGGTTTAGTGGGGTTTAGTCGTTGCCGGTCCCTTAACCCAACGAACAAAGAGGCGGGATGGCTGTGGAGAGGCCGAGGAGGGTAGAAGGCCGTGGGAGTCCGTGGGAGTCCGTGGGAGTCTGGATGCATATCCTGGCTATACTGGCTATCACGGGATAGACTATCGATATCTTCACTATCGATATCCTCATATCTGCAGCTGTGGTATCTCTAATCTGGTCTGATATATCTGTCTACTCGGATATCTCAATACAGGCTGGTCTGGTTGAACTCCGGACAATAGACACAGTGACACTGTCTGACCTATCGTACTAGGTATTCGTGCTTCCTGTATCGACTATACTACTCTGTCTACTATACGAACTTACATAACACACGTCGTAGTGCCCACGCTTATGCCCATCGCACTGCACGCCAGCGACCATTTACCACGCTCGGCCAGCGGGATCAGCGGCCGACATTCACACGACCTACAACCTCGCAGCCAGCCCGGCGTCTGATACGATACTCGCATACCCAACCACTTGCTTCTTCCCATCCAATACCACCACCAGCCCCTGTCTTGACACGCTGCAACATTATAGGCGTACAAAAGTCCGAATACCACATGCCTCCCGCCTCATCTATCATCCCAGCCCCCTAGTCGACGACGACGGACGACGGCGAGTATAGTACAGTATAGTACAGAACAACACACCATACAGATACCGTACCGCGCGGTACAGAGTGCATCATCCCCATTCATGACTCGCCGCCTCCATCAAGCCGCTACCGAGCCAGCCTCATCACGACACCATGATCCACCCTCACCCGCCCCCTCAGCCTCCCCTCCTCGTGACCGTCCATGATCATATCGCGTGCGTGCAGTTTCTCTGGATCCCCGTAGCCACTGGCCGCTGGCCGATGCCCGGAGAAACCCTGATTGTCGCCGCAATGCCATGCGATAACTACGCCATCGCGATAAGAAGGCGGTGAGACATTTCGGGTTATCGGTACGTACCGCTACTACCACTATCAAGGTCACGTGCTCAGTGGTGCCCATTTTTGCTGCCAGTTACGTCGATTTTATTCACTCGGTGCCAAACCTGCTCAATTTCTTGAAAATATACAAATACTATACGTCAAAGGACGATAATAGAGTCGCTTCTAAGATCAGTGACATTTACGAGGACGACACAGCCTTCTGACGAGCACTCTTGCATTAGCTCCGCAGTAAGTCCCTTTTGAAATTGACTGAATTTCGGAAGCTCGTATATTTTGTACGCATCTTTGGAAGCTATTTCGAGTTGACGCTGATACGCGGCACCATGCTGATGCGCGACACCATCGATATCGATTGGCGTATTCACTTCCAAGCGAAGTGTCTTGTGCAGCGTGCACAGGTCGGGATAGGCTGCCTTTAGCTCGGAAGTGTCGCTCCGATCGTCGATTAGAAGACTTAGAATAACTCCGCGTCCTCGCTCTAATAGTTCCAGGGCTTTCTCTGGGGGCTCTCCTACCTGAAGGGCGAGCGAACAGGCAGTCGTAGCCAGTCCAGAGAAAAGAGAGACGACGTATTGTTGATCTTGGCGGCTTAGGGACCTGTTGTGCACACGAGGCAGGAGATCGATAGCACTTGTTGCTAGCTCGTAGGCGCTCGCGCAATCACCCTGGTTTTGGAGCATCTTGAGTGCGACAGTAGAAGCTTTGATGCGAACAAAGGGCAACGGCATATGTAAAGGTTGTAGCCCCATAGAACTCTAAAAGTTTGGTTCGTACTCGGAAATCACACCGGATCACCTGGATAGCCTCATCAAGGTCTTCCATTTTTCCTGTGCGTTCATATTTGCTCTCTAGCATGATTATTAGGTAGTTTAATCTCTTTGGAAACTCGTCCTGGTCTTCGGCCCTTCTCTTAACATACCACTCTACAAGAGCACTCCTCAGTACAGGCAATAACTTCTGATGAGAAGTAAAGAGAGGAAAGATCAGATAGTGTTCCAAATGCACTCATCGCTAATAGTTAGAGACTGCATCTGAAAATATGAACAGCACCACCTTTAACGATGACTTGGTGCAGGACCTTGTTAGCAATTTGCGCGTTGGGGGCGGGTGGAAGACTGAGAAAGTAATCGAGCAAATGAAGCCCCTTCAGCTCGCTCCGCCTTAGCCTCAGCCTAGAGGATATGTGGCATAGGCAGGAGACATGTCACATACCGTTCGCACACGCGACAGGATCAAAAGCATGTTCAGCTGAGTATATTTACCTATGAACTGGAAAATCAATACAGGCTGTATACAGAACATCATATCGGCTAGATACTATGCTTTACACTTATAATGATCTGTTACTGAAAAAATAATCCCTCCAGATTCCATCGTGCACATATCGCGCTCGCTTTCCAATGCCAAATCGTCAACCAACTCAACCTCGACCGAGTCGTCTCTATCACTCTCAAGGTATCGTGGCTGATCATATCTTTCCTACTGGGTCTCTTTCGCAAGGGTCATCTTCTCTTGTTTGCTGCTTGCAAACCATCTATGTCAAACCTTGTGGTATTGCACAGCGTATATCTGCTCCCCTTGAGCTACGAAACATCTTTGCTCGTCTTCTATGCGCCCACGAGAGCCTGCAAGACGTGGATCAGTTAAGCTACGAAATAGGACAGTAACTCCTGCTGAGGGCAGTGCAATTGACACTAGTATGGTCAAGCTCCCGCCGGAGCTGCGTTGCTCTCCCGACTACTTGACAATATGTGCATCCAGCACAGTGTGATAGCCAACTACAACATATATTTCATCTCCTTCATCGATGGTTCTCTCAACCCATTTGCGGGTCTGTTCAGATTGCATAGCATCTCTAAACCACTGCCCGCTGTTGTTCCCCGCACTCGTCTTCAGTAAACAAAACGGTTCAATTTGCTTCCGCTGGTTGAATTGGCCACATGCAGCTGGGGCTACAGCAGCCCAGCTGCTGTCTGACAGTGCCCACCGCCTAGCGAAAGTTATCTCTATTGCTTCTCGTGAGGTGAAACAATAAGAGCCGGCTATAGACACTTCCACGATGTTTGGCCCCTTCAGCGTAAATCTCAAGCCATCAACTCTAGTATTGATGGGAAATGCGTTTTGGTGTCGTTATCGTGCTATATTCGAGCCTCCTTTGCGTCACTCGATGATATGGCGAGAGACGCAAAGGAGGCCGCCCCAGTGGAGGCCCGAGAGCTGGTCTTCTGCGATGCGCTTTGCTTTTTCGCCTGTGGGGGGAGTAATTGTCAGTCTCGTGCTCTTCCCAGAAGATGAATAATGCGACAGCATCCTCGGCTTCCCCGGAGCTCACGTCAATACTCCCCAGATTCGCGCCAGGGCTCCTAGATGTTGCGATTGAGCCCCGTCAATTTGGTGATCAGCAGACAGCCGTGCATTCCAAAACGAATCCTAACTCCACCGACGTATCCTTACTCAAATGTTGGTAATAAATATGGACCGAGTAACGTCCGAATAAGAATAAATTCCGTATAACCCCTGTCACGGATATATTACGTTACAGGTAGTTGACGCTGTGGTAGAGGATGATCATCCATGCTTATACGATTCTTAGCTCTATTTTTTTAAGGCCAGTCCCTTGCTGTCATTCTCAGCGTTCGAGTTCACAGGTGCTACAGTACAGCGCCAAAAGTGTCCATACAAGCCTGTGCACTAATTGTAGCAAACGACTCTTTTTTTATAGGAACAAGCACAGACCCGTACAGACACTTTTGGCGCCGTACTGTAGCAATCCGTACTGTAGCAATGGATTACAAAGCCATTACTGTTGATATGTCGTGGTTTTCAATTCATATAAAATCAGGCTGCTCTACTACGCCACTATATACATAGTGCTGTTTACCCCGCCTGACCCTACTATGTGAGTTACGTGGGTTTGGCTTACCCTACCTGCCACGTTAATAATGGACTATTAGGGTCAGCAGAGCCCACGACCCTGGCTAGGCACCAACGTTCAGCCTGTATTCCCACCACTACCATGTCTAAACAGGATCTGGGCTGCAGCATGCTAGCGAAAGTCAACAGCATCCTATGTTGTTAAGTGTTATACAGTAGTTTGTAGGGGTAAAAACGATGTCAAAATAGAGGAGCCGGCGGAGTTAAAGGAGCTGAAGGAGTCGAAGGAATCGAATCCTGGCACTCTTAGCTTAAGTATTGTATTCTCACTTCTGAGGCCAAACTCTTAGATGGTTGGAAAAATATATAAATTGGCGTTTCGCCCACATAGCTTCCTAAGTTGCAAGAGCAAGAAGTCGTTATCTTGAGATAGATACTCATTTACATCCTCTAATAGTCACTATGGTGTTGTTTAAAGTTGCATACGCCAAGTGTGGTGTTTTACTTTCTCTGTGTGCTTCCACCATAGCCGTCCCATTTCATACCGACGTCGGTAAATTTCGCAGGGCTGACGATTTCTACCTCCGTATTTTGCCACTTGGAGACTCGATAACGAAGGGCGACCTAGCAGTCCCTGGTACAAACGGCAACGGCTACCGGGAATCTCTGAGAGACCAACTTCGTTCTGACGGATGGCAAGTGAACATGGTTGGCACCCAACTTTCTGGAACTATGCAGGACAATGTATGTTAAATGTCTCGAGTCCGTGCATAGAATTATAAGCTAAACAACACTAGAATAGCGAGGGGCACTCGGATGCTAAAATCGACTTGATCAACGGTTATGCAAGGCCTGCCCTATATGCCTTCAAGCCAAATGTGGTCTTGATTAACGCTGGAACAAACGATGCAACACAAAATTATGAAGTTAGCAGGGCCGGCACTCGCATCAGAGGGTTGATTACGGACTGCCTCACTCTTTCTCCTGGCACGGTGGTTATTCTGTCAACACTTATTCCCAACTCGATAGCTCCCACTGAAGTAGCAGCAATTAACGACCAGTTGCGAGACCTCTCAGCTACACTTAGAAACGAGGATTTGCACGTGGTTTTGGCTGAAATGGATGATGGATCGATAACTGTAGATGAACTCTGGGACGGAACTCAACCGAATCTAGGTGGCTTCCAGAAGATGGCTGCTGTTTGGCATCACGCCATTAATGAGGCTGAGACAGAGGGCTGGCTTGAGAAGCCAAGTGACAACGTACAGTTTGAAGACGACGACGAAGGCGAACACGCACTCCCCTGATAGCGGTATATACTCATATACCTAAAAGGCTGATCGATGAATGTACGGAGGTACATAACAGTAGTGTTTTAAGCATTTGTCTGACCTATGAAATTGAGAAGTGAAGATTGTTGTCAGATCATCGATCACCTGTCTTAAAATTCAAGACGGTCAGGGATGTAAGAATAAATATGTCAAAATGGGCGCGAAGGCTATGGACTTTGCAGGAGGGATGGCTATCCGGCGTCTTATGCTTCAGATTCAAAGATGGCCGACTCCTCCGAGTGCAGGACATCGAAAAAAGATGCAATGCTGCTGATAAAAGCCTCCACCTGAGTTGGACGACGGCAGCCCAAATTTTCAATCCCACAACTAATTAAGAGCTTGCGCGATCGCGACTTGAAAAACAAGGTTGCATATCTGTGGCAAGCTGCTAATTGGCGGACGAGTCAGAAAGAGGATGACGAAAGAGTATGCCTAGCAACTTTGCTTGACATATATCCTGGACCCCTTCTAAACTCTCAAGAAACGGTCTTGCAAAAGATGTGCCGTTTCATTTTGATGCTGGATGTTAACATTGGGATACCACCAGGCATGGTTTTCCTTGGTGATGTAATCAAGGGCAAAAATTAATTACATGCATCGTTAGTTACTTCTCTCTGCGGCTGGAAAAATACTTCGACTTGGCCTCTTCAGCAACTCGTAGACCCGCCAATCCCGCTTTGTTTATGAGACCCATACATGATAGAATAGATTGAGACAGTACTCGAGTAGTTGTACGCGATAGATTGTTTATTGCTTATTGCCCTCATTTAGGGCATTAAGAAGGAATGCACTTGCGTCTTTTTTGAATTATTCCCAAAGTAAACAAACCAGTAGAGTGGCAACGGTGCGAACCCTGCGCGAGGTTTTTTTTTGGCTGGCTTTGGCTGGTTTTGGCAGGCTCTGGCAGGCTTTCGCTGCCTTTGGCTGGTTGTGGTTGGTGCCTGAGTTGCTCTTTCTCCTCCGTAGTGCCACCAATCCCTGCTGCCGTCAGAATTCTGTCCGTGTCTGTCCACCACAACCTTACATTTCCCAGAGATCCAGGGATCACCGAGACTCCATTGCTCCTTCCTACTGCCTTCGCAGCCCACGTCCGACGACACTTTTTCTTTAAGGTCCCCAGCCGGCCGACTCCCTTTCTTCTTCTTTTCTTACATCACAGTTACATTTTCCGACGCGACGAGGCCCTTCAGTCCATCAGATTCCAGAACAACAACAACCGACGTCAATAAAGTGCTGAACTAGAAACTAATAGCGCCTCATCTCGATCATCATCACGCGAACACCATCTGTGCGCGCCGACCCCCATCTCGACCCTGGGGTTTGTTTACATTTGCACGTCCGCATTAAGACGACCTTCGAAGCTATCCAGTCTGACTTCGAAGTGAGCCTGATCTCACGCGCGATCTCGAATGACACAACAGAAACCCTTTTATCTCGACCGAATCTCCCTTTCCTTCGCGACACATACACACAACACGCATATACATCATGTCTGATACCCCCCGCAAAGTGAATGCGGCTCAGCTGGCTGCTCGTAAGATCAAGGCGCCCACGAGGAGGACGAAGCCCAGCTCGAACCACGGCGACGATGGAAACCAGGCCCCTCTCTTCGCGCCGATGCCGACGTCGAGTTTTGGCGCCCAGAGCGCAGAAGGCGGCATGTTTGGAGGAGGCGCGCCGAGCGCGAATAACTCGTTCAACTTTGCTGCTCCCCTGCAGGCAAACTTTGGCGGCTCCGTGTCCTTCCCTCCATCGTCTACCGCGTCAGTCTTAGGCAACGCGGCAGACAACGAAGAGGCTGCGAGACGCAACAAACCATTCCAGATCAGTGGGTTTGGATCGGGCGCCGCGAGCCCTGCTCCGCAAGCAGGTGGCGGAATGTTTGGACAAAGCACCGCCGCACCATCGAACCCGTTCGGCTCTACTCCTCAACCTCAGGCCCCAAGCAGTGGCTTCTCCTTCGGTGCTTCATCTAATCAGAACCAACCCGCGAGTAACCCATTCTCCTTCGGCCAGAGCGCACAGGCACCGCCAGCGACCGGTGGCTTTACTTTTGGCCAATCTACGGCGCAAGCGGCGCCTGTAAACAACCCTTTCCAGACATCACAGGCACCATCCAGCACACCTGGGCTGAGCTTCGGAAGCACGGCACCGACTACACAAGCTCCCGGAGGGTTCAGCTTTACGGCATCTCAGCCAGCTGCTAAAGCAGCAAGCCCATTCCCATCATTTGGCAATGGAACACCTGCTGAGAAGCCATCCACACCATCATTCACATTTGGACAGACCCAGCCACAAGGCGGGTCGCAAGCTGGATCCTTACCCGGTTCCCAGACACCCTCGCGTGCTGAGTCTCCTGCATCCTTCAACTTTGGCGCAACCCCTGCGGCCAACAAGCCAGCTGGGGGCGCATTCAGTTTCGGGCAGTCTCAAGCAGCAACGCCTGCGCAAACGCAAGCACCTAATCTTTTCGGGCAGGCGACGCCAGCAACCGCTGCTCCATCTAATCTTTTTGGCCAGCCCACTCCGACTGCCGCTGCTCCAGCTTCCAACATATTTGGCAAGCCAGCAGGACAGCAGGCCGCGGCGCCATTGAACCCATTTGCACCTGCGGCGAACGCCAACCCATTTGCGAACATCAAAATCCCAGATGCTGCGACATCCCCTGCGCCCTCGAGCAATTTCTTCGGGAGCCAAACTTCCAGATCTGTTAGCCCCGAGAAGGATATGTCTGGCACTGAGTCCGCAGCTGAACCTACGCCAAGCTTATTTGGTGCGACTACGAAGCAACCTACAATCGCGAATGATCTCTTCAAAGTTCAACCTGAGCAGCAAACTGCGAGCCCTGCAAAGAGCATCTTCAGCAATTTTGGTGCTGCAACAACAACACCTGCGAAGCCAATGTTTGGAGGAGGCGAAAAGAGCGAAACCCCCAGCTTGTTCGGTTCTCAGACTCCTAAAGCTGCCCCTCCAGCTACCGATTTATTTGGAAAGCCAAAAGCTCCCGAGGCGCCCAAGGCAGCTGCAAGTCCATTCGGTAAGCCTGCTGACGCCATCAAAATATTATCGCAGCCGGAACAAAGAAATGGTTCTGTTGATACCATTGACAATGCTAATGAGAAACCATTAGCGAATGGTAATACTGCATTGTCCGAAATTAACAATGGCGCTAATTCACCTTCGCGAAACGCGTCAACTCTGACTTCCAAATTGGGCGATATAAATTCATCCACAAGACTTAACCCTCCCACTACTTTCCAACAGCAAACAAAATCACCTTCACGCAACAACCAAACTTTCCAATCGACCCCAACAACAACTTCTACTGATTTGGTTAAACTACCTGATACATCCAACATGGATATTTCCGAATTCCAGAAGGTCGTTCTCTCACGTGCTGAAGAATACGATGAGAATGACTTATTCACAAAAGCCCACAAGGCAGAAATCGCCCGCATCGTCGCAAAGTACTTCCCTCCCACCCTTTCACCAAGACAGCAACTGGAGGCGTACGCCGCCATTCAGATCAAGGCCCTGAAGAGACAAGCTGAGATTGACATGGAGAACGCAACCCAGCCTGCAAAGAAGATGAGAATCAAGGAGCAGCTCGCCGACTGGGAGCAGGGTGTTAAGCAGTGGAGCGTGACACAGGCGAAGAGGGTTGAGAAGCGCAAGGCCGATAGCTTGCCTGATGATGGGGGGATGAATGGCGAGGGGTCTAACAAGCGCCAGAAGCCTGCTGAGCCGAAGGTTCAAAAGGCTGCTGTTGCTGCTCCTCTGTTTGGGTCGCCTGCGAAATCAACCGCTGATAAGGTATGTGATCAATCTTAACCCTTCAATTCGCCTGATCTTACCTTGTCGGTTTGGGAATGCTCCAATCTCAACCTTAACTTTATTTTCCCCGATCACACGTTGCCAATCTTGGCGCATTCCATTCACGACCCTCGTTTTGTTTTTCCCGTTCATCATATTAACTCCTACCTAGGCTCCTCTTCCAAACGCCAACAAACCAAAAGTACCATCATCCCTCAAGAACGTCTTCACACCAAAGCCCACTGAGGCTACACCACCAAAGCCCACCGAGGCTGCACCGAAACCCGCCGAAGCTACACCAACTCCTACTCCAAAGGCCAAGCGCAAGGCTGATGTCCAGCTGACCAAGGATGACCCAACTGGCGATGGGTCTACACCCGGCAAGAATGGTAAGGCTGGCTCTGCTACATCGAGCTTGTTCCGAAACATCGTTGGAAGCACCCCGACCTCTACCCCAGAGAAGCCAATGTTCTCGCTCACTAAGACTGGTGACGACAAGCCACGTCCAAACCCATTTGCGGCACTGAAGCTTCCACCGAAGGCTGCGCCTACTCCTAATGGTGCTTCGCCATTGAAGGCTCAACCCGCGAGCGCTACTCCCACGCCTGTGGCCCAGCCAAAGGCAGCTGGTGGCTTCGTTTTCAAGCCTACTCAACCCGCAGCCGGTGGCTTCAAGCCCGCCCAACCAGCTGGTGGATCCACCGATTTCATGTCTCAGTTCGCGCAATCCGCCAAGAAGACTGCAGATGCCGCAATGGAGAAGGCCAAGGACGAGGATTGGGACGAGGACGACGAGACCGAAGAGGAGTGGGAGAAGAGATACCACAAGGAGCTTGCCGAGAAGAGAGAGCAGATGAAGCAGAAGCCAGCGCTGGCAGTTCCGACTTTTGGGACCCCAGCGTCTCCTGCTCCGGCTCAGTCTCCGGCGGCAAAGGGTCCGGCAGGTGGGAACGAAGGGTATGTATTCTGATTTTCTGATCCTGTTTTGTTATACTTCCTCCTTAGAAACTAAGCGGTGCATTTCATGACGTTGGTTTCCAAAGTTGGTCCAAGTCATGATGTAACCTGGGGCAATTGAGGCGCATGTTAAGCAACATCTGCCCAGTTTTACCAGGCCAGGCTCTATGGGCCTTTTCAGAGGTTTCAAAGCCTTAGAAAGAGAAGTCTTCTTCGGAGACGCTGGCAGTATTGGAAGTTTCTACCAAGCCTGAGCCTGAGGCCCACATTCCCCGCTTTCCCTCGTAGAATCCACTCATAAATTGAACCCATACTGACATTTTTTCCAGGCTGACCAGCAGCAGCCGATCTGGAACCTCGAGCCCGAACTCAGTCCTGAATGAGTACGTTCCGGGCTCGGGTCGGATCGGTTCGACTCTGGGCAACCCGTTCGCCCACCTGTCGGACGCCTCGAGCGGGAAGGGCAACGACGCCGACGACGACAGCGATGGGGCGCCGGCCCCCACACCAAAGGCCGCCGGCAGCCTCTTCTCCCGTGTGTCCCGCGGCGCCCCGACAACGGCCTCGGGTGGCTCCAGCGTCTTCGGCTCCGTCGCCAGTTCGCCGGCGGCGACAGAGCCCGCCGACAAGACCTGGAACCCCGAGAGCCCAATCAGGTTCGGGGCGTCCACGGGAGCGAAGACGACGACAACGAACTTGTTCGGCTCCGTTTCCGGGGCAGCTTCGCCCTCGCTGTTCGGATCTCCGGCTGCGGGCGCAGCGTCGCCTGCGCCGATGTTCGGGAAGCACGCCGTGACTGGAACTCCTGCGGCTGCGGCCTCTCCGGCTCCCCTGTTCGGAAAGTACGCCGTCACATCAGCGGCATCAGCAGCACCAGCATTTGGGTCGGCGGCCTCACCCGAGGCAAAGGACAAGCCGACGATGGGATTCAGCTTCGGTGCTCCCTCGGCCACGCCATCTGGCGCTGCCACCCCGACTGCCCCCAAGTCCGCGCCGTTCAGCTTCCTCTCCAACGGCGGCGGGCTGGGCCCGACACCCTCCCTCGGCGCATCTCGCGCGACTACTCCCGGCGTCACGACCGAGAACGAGAGCACGGCAGATGAAGCAGCAGCAAGCCACGACGACAACGAGCCTGGCGCCGAGCTTCCCCAGAATGACCTCGCCAGCGGCGACGAGGCCGGGGAGAAGACACTCGCACTCACCAAAGTGAAGGCGCGCATGATGACGCCCGAGAAGAAGTGGGGTCCCAGCACCGTGGGCACGCTCAAGCTGCTCCGCAACGAGAAGACGTCGTCTGTGCGCTACCTGATCCGCCTCCCGAACGGGTCGGTGGGGATGAACAAGGCGTTTATCAATTCGAAGCCGAGGCTGATGGGGAAGAGCGTCGCGGTTATCATGATGGCTGATGCTGTGGGGGAGGATGGGAAGGCGGGGATGACGACGGTTAGTCTTGCGACTGAGTCCGAGGCGGCGGCGAAGAAGTTGTCGGAGGCTATTGAGGGGGTTAGTAAGGAGATGGAGAGTAAGGCATAAGCATGAACCGAGAAATGCTTGACGATGGCGGGAGAGTCTTTGTCGACGACTCGATCCTTACTTTGCTGGACTGAGTGTCTGGTTTCAGTTTACCTTGCCCTGCCTTGTACCCCGACTGATGAGGAGAAGAATGAATTTGTAAGAATGGAGAAGATCGATGGCAGAGAGAGATTGCACTGGTTTTCGTGGAGAGAGAATGTTCGCTTTGACACCCCATCGCGTCCGAGTCAGATTAACTCCACCTAGACCGTATCTGCCCGCCTATCCTCGGATGGGGTCATGGGGAGTCTATGGTGATGAAGTGCCTTTGGCTGGGCGCGGTGGGGTGTGTGGTTACTCAGTTGATCATGCGGACTTTGTCTCTGGCTGGGGGGGGGTTTGATGTGTTGGAATATGGAGAAGGGTGGATGGTGTCTTAATGTCAGTTGAAGGGGATATCGCAAGCTGGAGGCGGACGATACGGCGACGTCGACAAATGCAAACGGGGACGATATAAAGGTACATGGGCGGAAGACAGATTACCGGTACATTTGAAAGGTGGAAAAAAAGGGTTTTTACTCTTTACAATGGGTTTTGAGTGTCGATTCGTAACGCACATAACTTGGGAGCGGGCGGGGCGTTTGCATAGATTTGGGTTTGGGCTTTTTTTGTTTTGTTTGTTGACTTTGAGGTTGACGTTGAGGTTGAGGATGTGGGTGTGTATTATAGTATAGTTCAGTTCAGTTCCGAGCCAGGGGATGATGGATGGCTGAGTTTTTTATTGCCTCCGTATGGATACGTAGAAGGTTTCAAAAGATCGTTTTTGTGTGCATTGCGGGCTTGTGAATGTGCGATGTGACTGATGACTTTACTTGGGATGGACATGTGGTTTACGGCGAGGGGAGTCAGTGTCAGTGAATGTACGCGATGAGATAACAGCATCATGTTAACGTATATATTAAAGCTCCCTCAACCCTATAACACCATCCATGCCCCGTTTTCATTTCCCCATCCATGATAACAGATATCCAGAACCCCCACACGCATCATAAACTCCAACCCCAATCCCACACACCAACGCCTCAACCGGGCCCGGGGGTATTCCCAATGAAAAAAGCCAGACACCTCATAGCAACGGCCGTATGGCGCGCCGCACGACAAAAAAAGCAACTTGAAAGGCATCCCCGTCCCGAATCACCCCTTATGATCCCCGCGATGATCAAGCACAAACCTGCGATCCACCTCCATGGTGACCTGCTCGTCCTCCTCGCCCTCAAACCTGAGCTTAACATCCTTCCCATTCATCGCGACGACCTCGGCCCTATAAAACGTCGTCGTATCCGGGTAGCGCGCCAGCACGGCCTTGCCCGGCGGGTAATCCGGCAGCGACTTGCCCAGCTCGGGGATGGGCACCATGCGCGCGGCGGACGTCTTGTGGATTGCGCCCGGCCGGTTCGTGACCTCGTCCGGCTCAGGGTCCTGCACGTCGTAGCGCCGGCTCTTGCCCTCGCCGATGATCTTCACGACCACGCCCTGGATCCACTCGGAATCGACGTTGGAGTCGGCGTGCTTGGGGCGGAAGGCCACCTCGGCGTTGAGGTTGAAGGTGATTTTGCCCTTGGCATCGACCTCGTAGCTCGGGGCCGGCTGGGAGGCCTCCCGGGCCGTGGCGGTGCTGTCTTTGGGGGGAAGGCTGCCGCGGCTGGCGCTGGAGCCGAGCCCGGATCGGTCTTTGCGGTGGGGCTTGTCGACCATGGGGGAGGGAGCGGGGGACTCGGAGGCGATGTCGAGGTCCATGGAGGATTTTTCGCGGGAAGGGCCGCCGCGTCGGCTGGGCTCGGAGGAGGCGCCTTCGTTGTGCGATTGCAGGCCGCGGAGGACTTTGAGGCGCTCGATGAGGGGCGTGTCGCCGGTTTTGCCGGCGGCGAGGATTTGTTCTGAGAGCTTGACTTGTTCTCGCTGGAGGGAGGAGAGGGAGTCGATCTCTAGGACGGAGGGCGGGTCTGCGGGTGTGTTAGGAGTGTGGATGTGGGAGCTTGGTTGGGGTGACTCACTACCGAGGAGTTCGCGCTCCTTCATACCGGCTTCCATGAGCAAGATCTCCGTCTTGCACTCTTCCGAGCGCGCAACAAGCGCCATGATCGACTTGAGGGTATCTTGGCAGCCCTCCCAGATGGACTGTTCTGCATTTCCCTCATGGCCGTTCCCGCCACCTCGTCCCCGCTCAACCCTCTTCCGCTGAGTGGCCATGGCAGGCTGCTTCCCTTTCCCGTTCGATTCTTCGCCCGAGGTGGGTGATCCGGCGAGTGTTGCTCTGCGGCGACGCGATGTCGGCGCCTCGCTCCAGTACTTTGATGGCCCGTCGAGGGCGAGTTCCTTTAAGTCCTGCATGTTAGCAATCGAGGTCTCTCTTGAACGACTTGTGGAGCGCAACGAAAAGGGTTTAAAGCAACGCAGGGGATAACCAGGAAGCAGACCATATAAGCAGGAACAGACATACCTGAGTATTTCTATTATCCAGGTAACACGCGACTTCCCTTTTCTACCGCGGTAAGAAGAGAGGAAGTTGCGACCTTGCTGCAGAGTAGTAGCGGAAGGAGCGACTGAGGGCGGTAGGAGTAAAGGAAGGTTAAGAAGGAGAGGCCGCGCGAGGAAAGAGCGATGGTGATCCAAAAAGGCACCAGACGTGAGCTAGTCGGCGCGATTGAGATGGAGGTTCGACGGCGACAGTTCGGCTTTCAGCCTTACCTATTCCATAACGTTGCGATGTCAAATATGGTCCGTGCGCTGTTTCACCCCATCTGTACGTCATGGTTCCTGGCGTGATTATACGCGTACAGTGTAGATGGCAGATCATTATATTTATATTCTAACATCCGTGCTTCAGTTCACCAAGATGTAGTTTACAATCCAGGATTCTACCTCTATTTAACGCTGTGTTAATACATCTGTATTTGAATTGGGTATCTATTCTCCATCTTCAAATGGAGTGGAATGGAAGATTGTACTAGCTACATTCCAATCACTGGATTCGATTATCCTTGACCCAATCCCACCGGTTCTTCCTGGACTGTCTTGTGAGCGTAGCAGAGAAAGGTTTCTCCTCCACCGTCCGTGCTACCACATGCCGTTGAATCCGCTCCCATGGCTCCCGCGTGACGAGGTTATTCTCGACTCTGCTGCCGCAATGCTAGGTATGCATAGAGGGTCGCCAGCTATCATGACAACGGGGTTGTTCATAGTAGCGTAGAACCATGACCACTGCGTACAGCGTTATCTATGTGAGGTCTTGTCCAATTTCATGGACGTCCTTGGACCCTCACACCAACTTCGGCTTCCTCTTGATGCCCAACAAAGCACCGTGATCTTTCTTCTTCTTCACAGTCCGCGCGAACGTCGGCAACACCGTCTTTTCCGGGACAGCCGCATCCTCCTCAACTATTCTCCCAGCCGCTTCCTCGGCCCTAGCCTGGAACGCCCGCTTCGCCGCCTCCTCATCCGCAAGCTCCTGGGCAACAGCGCTCTCATCAGCTTCTGGCTTCGCAGCCACACTACTCGCCTCGCCACCACCCACGCGCTCAAATCGTGCATTACGTGTCCTAATCTCATCAAGCGCATCCGCAACAGCCATTTCCGTTTTGGCATCCAGCGTTTTCGCCTCGAGCTCCTCCATCGTATCCTTCTCCGCCTCCTCGGCCTCGAGGCGATCCAGGCGCTCTTCCTCCGTCTCCTCTTTCAGACTGCCCTGGCGCCAGGGCTCGAAATTCCGCTTCGCGCCACGCTCGCATGTGTAGTCCAGGGATTTGGGGTCGGTCTTAAAAGTGATTTCGGCAGAGCACCGCGTGCATCTGATGTAGAAGCGGAAGATGGTTATAGAGAGGTATTTCTCGTCTGTCGTTTCCTTGCGCGCGTTGAATTTTCGGCCTTTGTAGATATATTCGCCGCATGCAATGCACTTCATGGAGAAGGGAGCCATCAGTCGGACGGTTTGGACTTTGGGACCTGGTGCCTTGGGGCCTCTCGACCTGGTGATCTTGCTAGGATCGAAGTCTGGCGGATAGTATTTCTGGAGAACCTTGCGCTCAGACATCTTGAGGGCTGAGACGGGTTTGAGTCTGGGGAAGAGGTTGTATTATGCGGTGTTCGCGCCGGCGCGTTTCGACTTGTAAAGAGTTCGCCTCTGCTTTACAGGAGGGTACTGCTGGGAATCGTAGGTTCACACAACCCGTGTGGCAGTATATGGGTTTGATAGCAAGTAAGTGAGAATAATATGAGGCTTTGTGACAAAGTACAGCTGCCGTCGAGGTTGGTGAAGATGGACAAGGCGTGGTAGTTGTCATATCTTGCGCCTGCCTGGTTGATGCTTGCTGGATAAAGTGTATTACGTAAGCGTCGCTTTTTGCAAGGTTATGTAATCAGTCAGCCCCTCTCGACCAAAATCTCCACTTCTGCCAGTACCGTTCACGTCTCTCAGTTTGGTGTTCATGGCATATTCTTTTGAGTAAAGTAGTTAGAAAATTTATATCATGTAGGTCGTACGAAATTACTGCTACCATGTTGATTTTGGTCTAAATGGTCATATATTAGTAAGAACAGGGCTGTGGAGGTTATTGAGTGGTCTAGGGGTGTAATTTTAATAGGTTCAACATCTCAGTTTCTAGATATATTTTAAGCTAAGTTTAAATGATACTCATAAAGCCTAACTCTATCGGAGATGCGATTGCGGACATATAAGGTTAAAGTTTTTACATATTCTGCTAATATTCTATATATTCTACG
Source organism: Pseudogymnoascus sp. SDFLT0511 (assembly GCA_030180035.1). Lineage (NCBI taxonomy): Eukaryota > Fungi > Ascomycota > Leotiomycetes > Thelebolales > Thelebolaceae > Pseudogymnoascus > Pseudogymnoascus sp. SDFLT0511. Next base: position 1,823,985 of record JASCQD010000009.1, on the reverse strand, counting down.
CGTCCTGTGACGTCACCTGTACCCCGCGACAACACGTGACCAATAATGTGGCACGATGGTATTATTTGAAGTACATACACATTATGATAAGTGAGTCGGCAGTTGAATAGTAAAGATATTTGACTCACGAGTTGAGTTGCCTAAAGTGGAGTCCATATCTTGTCTGCTCAAAGTGGCAGGAGGTTGCAAACGATGACCAACTGAAAGCAGCCGTAGATCATACCCCGCCAAATAACCTGACATACATATACAGTGCAGGTACGATTTCACGTATGCACAATAAACACCCCTACTTCTAAAAGACTTAAATATTTCTATCCTCTTTCAGAAGCCATACCAGCAATCAGGATGCCTATGCCAGACGATGAGTGGGAGGAGGTTGCCCAGACCGTTCCGTCCGTGGATGAACCATTCATCCAGAAATATCTCACCGGGCGCGACGCATTAATCGCCCAGGAAAAGAAGCAACGAAGCGGTAATGCCCCTTTACACCTCCCTTTTGAAGGGGCCAGCTGCTGACAATTGCACCAGACTATGCATTCCGCCAATCCCTCTCACCCATCGCCCGCGACGCCTGCGCAATCGTCTCTCGCATCCGCGAAGAGGAGCGCGACAAGATCTGGACACCGCAGCTCGACGCCGCCGTGGCATGCGAGAGCGAGACGACCGCGTATGCCGGTATGATGTTCGGGCTCGCGAAGGAGACAATGGAGAAGACGCGACTGTGGAAGATAATCCGGGAGATGCCCAAGGGCGCGCTGCTGCATGCGCATATGGACGCTATGGTGGATTTCGACTTTCTGATTGACGAGGTGATGCGTACACCGGGGATGTGTATGTTTTGCGAGACGGATCTGGCGACGCCGGAGAAGGCGGAGAATGGGATGCTGAGGTTCTGTTTCAAGAGTACTCCGCCGAAGGAGACCGATATTTGGAAGGCGGATTATAAGAGTAATGATCTGGTGCTGGTGACGAGGGCGGCGGAGCTACACCCGGGAGGCAGCGAGGGGTTTGTGAAGTACTTGAAGGGCAGGTTCACGATTTCGAGAGAGGAGAGCCTGCAACACCACCATGGTGTAGACCATGTGTGGCGGAGATTTCAGTCGATTTTTGGAATGCTTGCTGGGCTTACGTCTTACGAGCCGGTTTTCAGGGCATTCTTACAGAGAATGATGCATCTCCTAAATTCAGATGGAGTAAAGTGGGTTGATTTAAGACTTGCTTTCGCATTCCAGTTCCACAAAGAGGGGAAGGATGCTCCAGAAAAGGGATATGTTGGGATGTTCAAAGTCCTCGGCGAGGAAGTCGAGAAATTCAAGGCATCAGAAGAAGGAAAGGGGTTTTGGGGATTGAGAATGATCTGGACAGGTATCAGAAGAATGGACCTTAGGTGGATTATCGAGGATATGGATAACTGCATCGAGGTCAAGCTAGCATATCCGCATCTCATTTGTGGTTATGATCTCGTCGGTCAAGAGGACATGGGTAGGCCACTAAAAGACATACTGCCCGAGCTCTTCTGGTTCCGCAAGCAGTGCGCCGAGGAAGGGGTCAACATCCCATTCTTTTTCCACGCAGGAGAGACTTTGGGTGATGGTAGCGACACGGATCAGAACATCTTTGATGCCATTCTCCTCGGAACTCGCAGAATCGGGCACGGGTTCTCACTCTACAAGCATCCGCTACTCATCGACATGGTGAAAGAGAAGAAGATTCTCGTCGAGAGCTGCCCTATTAGTAACGAGGTTTTGCGACTCTGCACCTCAATCATATCGCATCCGCTCCCAGCACTTCTTGCTCGCGGCGTATCCTGCTCACTTTGCAACGACGACCCTGCGATCCTCGGCCAGGACACCGCTGGTTCGACACACGACTTCTGGCAAGCTCTTCAGGGGTGGGACAATCTTGGTCTAGCAGGCCTGGGCTCGCTGGCCGAGAATAGTGTCAGATATGCAGCATTCGAGGACCAGACCAACGCGGAGTGGCTCGAGGGCATCAAGCAGGGCACCCTGGGCCAAGGTGTGAGAGGGGAGAGAATGCGGGAGTGGGCGCTGGAGTGGGAGAAGTTCTGCCTTTGGATCGTGACGGAGTTTGGAGATGATGCGGTTGGTAAGGCTTAGTGGGCGGGTTTGTTGGCGTCTTGGGATCGACCTTGGGGACATGGAATATTCATCATAGATAGATCCCCATATTTCAACACTTAGGGATGCAGGAGTTACTACTTATTACTATTAAGATATTATCCTATCCTAATACACAATGATGACATGTATATGATATGGTGACATCTGCATGTCGATACCTAGTGTTGTGGTACCAATATTATTTGAGCGTTTTGAAGTCGCCTGACACATGGCCAGCTGTTGTGTAAGAACGGCGCTGAGCCACAGACTGACTGAACCTGGCTAAACCTGACCTGGGCGGATGCGCTGATACCGAGTGCCGCCCCTAGCGCAGCGATTGGTTATCGATAACGCTAGCGAAGCGGCACCATCCAGGTAACCCCCGTGGTAGCTCACCATCATTCACACCAGCCAGCTCACAACCTCACCTAACGGACTCCGTTCTTGCTCTTGGTCTTATTGTCGTCTCTTAATATCCTTAATACTGTGGCTGTAATGGAGCCAAATATGAGCATTCTAACCTAGGAAAATTATTGTTATACTTCTGCACATACCCCGAAACAGATCAGACATGCGCGGCGGGGAAGCGGCGAAGACGCACCACCTGTGACGCTAGACTTGGAAGCGTCTCTTGAAAGGGCGGCAGAAGACCGCACAGTACGAAACTGATTCTTGAAACAGAACGAAGCTGTCGCGAAGCTTTGTCCCTTTTGGGCTTGCTATAAGATAAAGCCAGAGCTACAGGCCGCGGGGCAGGCTCCCAACGTCAGCGGCTATGGCTTCATTCCTCCTCCCGACGTCGATACAGAAACGGCTGTTGCGATATGCTCTCTCACGGCTGGAGATTCTCGATACAGATGCGCTGGACCTGGACCGCTTGGACATATCTTGGGGCTCCAAGAGCACACTGGAGTTCCGTGATGTGGGGCTGCGGTTGAAGGTAACGTCTTCCGATCAATACTGTACCGATGTGGCGAGTGCCAGAGCTATGCTGACAGTATATGATTCCATAGAAACTTGGGGCTATGCTCAAGCTCCCCCCGAATATCGAACTCGCGAAAGCCCAGGTGCTGTTACTCCGCTTGACTATACCGGTCGATATATACAGTAGCCCCATTGTGGTGGAGGTCGACGGGGTAGATGGGCATATAAAAGTTGCCCCCGAGGGCGAGCATAGCATCGGAAAAGGGAAGTCTACGGCTGGACATGACAGGAAACAAAGTAAAACTACAGAGGGGCCCCGGCCAGGCGAGACAGAACACAACGATGATCCAGGCTCTCCGATACCTACGGCGGCGGACCTAGCGCAATCATTTATACAGACCGAGCCACCGGAAGAGAGAGCTGAACTGGAGGCAGCTATCACGAGCCAGTCCGTGGCTTCTCTGAGCGACGATGGGGACGACGACTCTACAGTAGGGACTGGGGCGGCCCTGGCGTTACCAGCCTTTATGGCAAATTTCTTGAAAGGAATCGTCGACAGGCTTCAAGTGAGGGTCCGCGGTATCAAGCTGAATCTAGATGTGGACATTCCTGTCGAGTCACTGGGACAAACGACTATGGATCCAGTTACACTGCAGATAAACATCGAGGATATTGATATTGAGGGTGTTACTTTTGGTACGACGTCGGATAGAGAGGAAGGGAAGGTTGATGCGGAAGCTCCAGTCCTGCCGCTCAAGGACGAGAAGAGGTTAGTTAGCCTCCGGAACCTTCGTGGATTTCTCATTTCAGATGCTGGTCACTTCGCAAGCCTTGCGCGCTCCTCGGGTATGCCGTCTCCCGCGGCGACACATTCGGACTTGCGGAGTCTGAAAAGCCAGAGCCTTTCCCGACAAGACTTCAACGCTAGATCTGATGTGGAATCTCCGCCGCTCTCAGCCAGAGATAGTCTCTCCACGTCCAACCTAGCCTCCTCACTTGTGCCCCGTGGCGAGGAGGAACCAAACCCAGTGGCGTCGAAACCAGCATCGCCAGTAGCATCTAGCATTGGTGACCACCCCTTGGAGGCATCAGGACGATTTGATGACGCGCCTGAAGACGACGATCATCCCGATGCTATGGATGAGCTTCCAACCGATATGATGAGCCACAGCATACTGGATAACTCGGAATTTTTGGACGAAGTCGCTGATGGCCAATTCTCAGACGACGGTAGCGTCGAAGAGAACCCTGATTTTCCATTTGGAAGTGCTCACATCAAGAAACTTTCCTCTGGAAGATCCCCCCAGTCTACGCCACGGGCGTCTATGTTTTTGTCCTCGGACAAGGGACCTCATAGCAGCAGATTTACCAACCCTGCTTCGCTAGCAGCGAGCTCGAGGCTAGATCCTCGAGGAGCTTCTGTTCTAGGGTCACAGGCTAGAGCTCCTGCACTCGCCCGCCCTCATGCTACTGTGGCAAGTTCAGAGCCGGTAGCAATGCACAAGAGCGGCCATTCTCATTATGAGGAGATGTTTGCTTCGATGCCGAATCTGAGTGGCAAAAGGTCAGGTCCGCCATCTGATGTCAGTGGCTCGCCGTCAGATTATGAAAGTCTGGCAGAGTCTAGGTTGTTCACCCACGAAGATGCTGAGAGCATGTATATGAGTGCCTTATCTCATGGCTCGAGACAAGAAGAGGCAACAGGCGGATACGATGTCCCGGGCGGCGATTCGACTGAAGCTCCTGAATCATCCCGGACTCCAGAGTTGGCGAGAAGTTCTGGACCTCAATTGCCGTATCGCTCTGATAGTGTCGGAGGCACATATGAAGATGAAAATCCAGAGATTCCTGTCTCTACAGAGAAGGCGAGATCTATCAAGTCGGAATCAGATTTAACAGCAGAACCCGACACGCAATCAGAGACACCCACAGAAGATACCTTTGATGCATCCATTCCGCCGATAAGGAAGACAGAAACCAACTTTTCTGAGGCATCAAATGTCTCATCGGAGCGGGATAACAGGCTGGCCAAACAACTATTCAGCCTGGATCATGTTGGAATATACCTCCCCCCTACAGCTGATGGGTCGTTGGACAAAGCTGCTGCAACAGAAGCATCTGTTCAAGCTAGTAGATATGGTCCCCAGGCGTCAGCGACAGCATCGCAATTTTTGGCACCGGATTTACCAGGGGCATTTTCCACACCCTCAATCCGAGCCCGTGAGCGTCCATCTATTTCTGAGCAAGACAAGCCTAAGAAGCATGAGCCTCCAGCGAAGGATGATAGCAAGTCAACCGCCATAGAGATAGTTCTTGGTCAACTATATGCACAGGTCGATGTTTCTGTGGCGAGGCTCCTTTTCAAGCTCTTTCAGAGTATCTCTGCCGTATTTGAAGGCAACCAGAAAAACCAAGCTTCGGCTCTAGAAGAAGAAAAGGATGCTTCGCCACTGTTAGTCAAGTTTCATGCGGATCGTTTCTCCGTGAAATTCCTGGAAAGACTCCCGGGCACAAGAATACCGGATGCCCCATTTGGAAAGGAGTACGTGGTCAAGCCGCCAAGTTCTGATGTCTTGCTGCGGACTACATTGAAGGGGCTTGATATCAGCTATGATGTCTCTCAAGCCTCGACAGCTGCTACTATTACGCTGCAGAAGTTCGTGTTTGGCTATGCCAAAGAGAATATACTCTCCTTCGATGCCGATCTTCGGATGAGAGAGTCTGTTAGAGATCTAGCAGTTACCGCCGGTGTTGATGTAACCGTCAAACTGTTAAAAACTCCAGATACTAGTCGCTATAGCATTTTTACTCTGCCCGTACACCTCTCTATTAACCTGCAGAAGCTTGATGAAACGTTCAGCTGGTTTGGCGGTCTGAGTAGCGTTCTGAACATGACAAGTTCTATGGCATCAAGTGCTACGATGACAACCTCAAGCCCAGCTAAGTCAAAGCCTCGAGGTGTGAGATTTGATGCGCCAATAATGCCAGAAGACGAGTCAGGATCTTCAAAAAACAAGGTTGATGTGCGAATTGCTGGTTTTGTACTGGATCTTATTGGAAAAGACTGTAGCGTCGGTCTCGATACAACAGCCGTAAAAATTGTCAGCCGCGATGAGGGTATTGCAGTTGTCATTGATCAAACGAAGATATCAGGGCCTCATCTTGCTACCTTTTCCAAAGATGAGCCCGCGATCCGCGCAGAGCTGACTGGAATGCGGCTAGAATATTTGGAAGCGCCAAAAAGTACTGATCTTGACCGACTGCTGGCTTTGATTACGCCGTCAAAGTCGAAGTATGACCGAGACGATGATATCTTACTGGAGACCCTTCTACGACAGCGGAGGCAAGGTGCCGTTCTTCGAGTAAACATAGACCAGTTTAAGTCCCGGGTTGCGCGTCTGGAGCAACTTAAATATTTGCCGGACCTCGGTGAAGAAGTCTCCAAGCTCTCGACTGTTGCGAAGTATTTGCCGCAAGACGATCGACCTGGGTTCCTATCCCTCGTCTTGGTCAAAAAGTTTGATCTGAAAGTGGACATCAATAGAACAGTGGGGGCTTTCCAAGCACGAGCAACGGATATTGAGGTTGCTCAAATAACCTTACCAGCACTTGTGGCTTTGTCAATGGATACCTTCACTGTCCACCGAAATGACACCGAGGAAGTAATATGTGCTGCGACGACCGTGGAGCTACGCCCAGTTAAAGACCGGTCACCCGCAATCATGGCACGCATGATCGGTGACGAAATGGAACCGGTTATCAAATTGAAACTCTGGAATTTACGATTGGAGTACAACGTGCCAACCCTGATGACGCTTCTCGGCCTCAAGGATACTGCTACTACGGAAGATATGGCCACTGGCATTGCTGCTTCTGTTGCCACTTTGACGGATCGCAAACAGATATCTCTCGCGATGCAGCGTGGCGAGACCAAAGAAACAAGACCAAAGAGCCAGGAGTCCAAGTCATTGACTGTGGATGTTGCAATCCGAGAGTGTATTCTGGGATTGAATCCTCTGGGGCTACCATCAAAGGTTCTGGTGGTGATGACTGAAGGCCACGTTTCAGCAGTGCTCCCAGAAGATAACAATACGCATGTCACGGCCGAAATGGGGAAAGGCTCGTTGGTTGTCATTGACGATGTTGCAAACATCACAGCACCAACCCTTGCGAACAAAAGCAGGCGACAATCATTCGATGGTGGAAGCTCTCAAGTCGCCGATCTCTGTTCACGTGGATTTGTTTGCCTTGGATATGTTGCGGCTGCCAAAGCAATTGTACGAGTATCAACAGGCAAGACGCCGGGTGAGAAGAATATTGATGTTGAGTTGCGCGACGAACTGTTTGTGTTGGAAACCTGCGCCGATTCTACCCAAACCCTCATTGCTGCTCTCGCTGCATTGGCGCCGCCATCTCCGCCTAGCAAGGAAGTCAAATACCGCACCAAAGTCATGCCGATGCAGGACCTTCTTGCATCATTTACTGGAGATGCTTTCGAGAGCAACAACCCTATGGGAGATTTCGACTTCGACGAGGAGTTTGGAAGCCGCCTTGGCAGTGATATAGGTGACGAAAACTCGAATCTCGACTTTGACTCTCAATATTACGCAAGGGGTAATCCAGTTAGCACAATACAAGAAAATAGTCCAGGCGAGTCTTCCCAACACGGCTCGTTGCTTTTCGATCAGTACAACAATCCAGGCCAAGATACAGACGATGGCGTTCTCCTCGAAAGCTTCTCGTCCAAGCAACATGTACATATAAGTGAAGAGTTAGATTTCAAGGATGATTACTTTGGCACTGGTTCCATGGTGGAAGGCACAGCGCATCGGTGGAACTCTGCGAAAAACATGTACGACAAGTCAGATACGTACAAAGTACGGGAGAGTCCCTTGAAAGTTTGTGTACGGGATGTGCACGTAATCTGGAACTTGTTTGATGGATACGACTGGCAGGCAACACGAGACACGATTACGAAGACAGTCCATGATATTGAGTCGAGGGCAAGCGACACGCGCGCACGAAGAGACAGACGCTCTGCAGCCGTTGAATTGGATTTCGAAGAGGAAGAAACTGTCATCGGCGATTTCTTGTTCAACTCCATCTATATTGGAGTTCCCGGTAACAGAGATCCAAGAGAACTTGCTGCGGCTATCAATCGAGAGCTGCATGATAATGCAACGGAGACTGAGTCTATAGCTCCGACGACAGTTTCTGCTTCTCCGAGCCGACAACCTGGTCCACCCAGAGTTAAGGGGAAGAGGCTTCGCCTCAATAGGAGTAAGCATCACAAAATCACCTTTGAGCTTAAGGGTGTCAATGCGGACGTTATTGCATTCCCACCTGGATCCGGTGAAACCCAGAGCTCAATCGACGTTCGGGTTCACGATTTCGACATCTACGACCATGTTCCAACTTCTACGTGGAAGAAGTTTGCCACTTATATGCACGATGCCGGCGAACGTGAAGCAGGTTCAAGCCAAATCCATATAGAACTGCTCAACGTCCGCCCGGTTGCCGAACTTGCTGCGTCTGAGATTGTACTTCGGGCCACTGTACTACCACTTCGCCTACACGTTGATCAGGACGCATTGGATTTCATAACTCGTTTCTTCGAGTTTAAGGACAGCCCAGCCACATCGTCTGGCGCTCCATCGGAGCCGCCTTTCATTCAGCGTGCGGAGGTGAACGACGTTCAAGTCAAGTTAGACTTTAAGCCGAAACGCGTTGACTACGGCGGCCTGCGCTCTGGGCATACCACAGAGTTCATGAATTTTATAGTCTTGGATGAAGCGAATATGGTGCTTAGGCACACGATCCTCTATGGTGTATCTGGTTTCGATAGGCTGGGTAAGATGCTGAACGATGTTTGGATGCCAGAGATCAAGCAAAACCAACTGCCAGAGATCCTCGCCGGCCTGGCACCCGTACGAAGTCTCGCAAACTTCGGAGGTGGCGTAAGGGACCTAGTTGAGATCCCTGTTCGCGAGTACCGGAAGGACGGGCGCTTGGTGAGAGCTCTCGGAAAAGGAGCCGCAGCGTTTGCCAAGACGTCAGGAACGGAACTGATCAAGCTCGGCGCCAAGTTGGCAATTGGGACGCAGACTGTCCTCGAAGGCGCGGAGGGCGTCTTGGGAGTCGCTCCAACCCCACACCATCGCACCGGGGGAGATTGGGAAAACGATGGCGACTCTGACTCTGATGAGCCGCGGTTGGTGAGTCTGTACGCCGACCAACCTGTGGGTGTGGTCCAGGGTCTACGTGGTGCATACAAGAGCCTCGAGCGCGACCTGGTCATGGCTCGGGATGCAATCATCGCGGTCCCTGGCGAGGTAATGGAGAGTGGGAGTGCCGTTGGTGCCGTCAGGGCGGTAGGACGGAGGGCCCCGACAGTTATTCTGAGGCCGCTTGTGGGAGGGACAAAGGCTGTTGGGAAGACACTCTTAGGGGTGGGTAATTGGGTGGATCCGGGGAATTTGAGAAGAGTTGATGATGTGAGTATTCTCCCCTACCTTTTGCGCTGCTGTTGGACCGAGGACGTACTAACTGATGATAGAAATACAAACGGCATTAGGACGTGTTTGTTGGCAAGGAGTGTGGCTATGATTGAGTCAAGTGGGGAGCGTGCATGTTGTTTTTGAGCGAGTTAAATTGCATGGGGTATTGGAGTTTAGATGGCGCATGGGAGGATTACTATGGAGGGGCTGAATGCATGGTTTTATATTTCACGACTTCATTAACTGGCGCCTTCGTGTCTATGGTGCGGCTTGTTTTTGGGGGGGAAGTGGAGCCACGCTGCTACTAGAAGTATTGGGACTGCTGTGGCAATCCGGGTCTGGAATAGTATTTTGAGATTGGAATAAGATCGTATAACGAAGATATCACAGTGACTACATTGATAAAGAGAGCCAGTGGGAATTGAGTCCAACTATTGTTATGCTTTTATTCCCCGAAGAACTGAGCCACATATCACTTAATGACTCCTGCAAGCCAAGGGGTCTTAACTAAAAAGATGACAACGCAGCAAAAAAATATAGCAAAAACATACAATAGTGAGTATTCGCTGGTAGTCACCCACCTAACTACTAATCCACTAATCTTAAGCAACCTCTTGCTTTTTGCTTTAGTTAGTAACATCCAGCCAAGCGGGTGAGCGTTGCTATCCTTAAGTTTTTAATGCTTTCACAATCATCTAGTTATCTTCCTTACCTATGTAATAGCGGCCACCCTAACAACGTAAGATGTAGGCCTTGTATTAAGACGTAAAGGATGTGATGCACTGCGACTTTAGATGGCTATGGAAAATAGGTGATCTAGGTGTGCGAGGGTGAGCAAGTTCAGCAGGGTGAGCGAGGTGAGGTTTGAAAGTAGTATAAAGGCAGACTCCCCACTATCTTCACTTTTCGCAGTCTGATATCTACAACATTTTCAACTCCTTGCTATAATTATAGGCTAACAGTCCAACAATATCCTTCTCATAGCTGGTATCTGAATGTTGGGGCACGATCTCCAAGATCGCTGATCTCCTTGTCTGTTAATTCGGCCCCATCGTCCATTAACAAATCCCTCTTCTTGTTAATCCTAGCATAATTAAGACGCAGGAATACGACCGCAGTAAGTCCCATGGTGATAAAACCGATCTCAAGCCCATGCCCGAGCAAGAACTTAGGACCGTCTTTCTCCCGATAAAAGTTTGAAGCCATGGCTCCACCGAGATTTCCGACCCCGATCTGGAAAGCCATCCCAACGGCTCGCTTGTATGATCCAGCTAAATTATTAGAAATCCAGGTTACGTTACCAGGGAACGCAGGGTAAATGCCACATGTCGCGATGAAGACGCCTGCATACACCAAACCAGGGACATTACCTGCCGCTGATCCGGCGACTGGGAGTAATTAGCTTTGGATTGATTTAAATCAGGGAAGAGAACCTTACTAGCAATGACAAAACCAGCTAAAATGCAGCACATAGGGATGAAGACGTAGGGACTTCGTGACTTGCCAGCTATTGAGCGTCAACAGAGTGTCTATACTTATCTTTGGCGTTAATATTACCCTTTGCTGCTTTGTCAGAGAAGTATGCAACAATGATGGTAAGGATCGATGCCGTGATGTAGATAGGAATAGTAAGCAATTGTGCAACTTGAGCAGTGTATCCTAATACAGTTAAATACGATCTTTTACAACGTTGGGTCCTCAGTTGAGGGGAAGTCCCGCGACTGGCGAGGGAATAAACACACGTACCTAGTTGGAAAATGATTGTGGGAAGAAAGAGTGAGATGCCATAAAGCGGGCAGACAATTCCCCAGTACATCTACTATGGTTAGCACCCCTTCCCATAGCTCTAATATCTAAGGTATACTCACAAATAAACAGACCCAAAGTTGCCAATCAGACAATGCTTGTCGGAGGAATTTCCAATCAAATTGGTCGCTCTCCGCAACGAGACGTCTTGATCGAGATGAGCCTTGATATTTTAGGCGCTGGTATCGTCAGTGCATATCAAATAATATAATATGAGGTAGACAAACATTTGACGCCCAGGCCCTTTCTTCCACAGTGAGGAATGATGCAGTATCAGGAAAGTCATGCATGACAAAGAATGTAGCAAAGGCAGCGATCACTGTGAGCAACCCTTCAAGGATAAAACTGTAAACATTAGTAGTGGCTGATTTAGTGCCCCTTTTAGAACTCACATCCAACGCCAACCCTCGTAGCCACCGACGCCATCCATACTAAATTTTGTTACTCATTTTGTTCTTATGTTAAGCAACATGCTAACATACTTGCCGATTCCGTAGGCAAGCAGACCAGAGAATGCTCCCGCAATAGAAGCACCACTGTAGAAAAGCCCTTGTCGCCACTGCATTTCGGCCGCACAGTACCACATTGTTAAATAGTATGCTACACCTGGGTAGAGACCAGCTTCAGCGGCACCAAGGATAATTCGCACTGCGAGAAGGCCGTGATAATTTTGGACAACGCCTACATCATTTAGTAACGATCGGTACAGGGGCTACTACCAAAGAAACCTACCTAAGCAAACGGTGCAAGTCCCCCATAGAACCATGATGGAAGGCAAGTATATCTAATTTCGGTATAGTTAGCGGGGTGAATTGTTAGAGGATTGAACTGTGTTGTATTTACAGAGGGACGCAACTTTTTCAGAAGCAAGTTGGATGGAATCTCGAAAAAACAGTATGTGAAGAAGAACACCGTTAGACACAAATTGTACTCCGCGCCACTTAACCCAAGGTCGACCGAGAGACCCTGGATATTCGCATTGCCAATGTTTCTGATCATATTACTAAGTGTATGTTGAGTAGGGGCGCGCGGATGTCGTACCCTCTGTCTAGAAAGCTTAACAAGTAAAGAACTGTCAAAACTGGGATAAGGCGAATATCCATTTTTCGGAGTGTTTTGGCCTCATCTACTTGAGAGAAGTCCACACCTACTCCAGACCATCCATTTTCGTCCGTCTTATGATTGGAACCAGTCGTGGTATGAGACTCATCTAAGTGGGTGATATCATCAACGATTTTCTCCTCGTGAACTGGGACCGCCATAGCTAAGTCCTCGTTAGTTGGAGGCATTATGTCAGAAGTGAAAACAAGAATAGGGAGGAAAGATTTCCACCTTGCAAATCCAATTGTGCAAGTTGAAGGACTATGGGAGAAGCATCTTTGTGCTGCCTACGCCCTTTTATGCTACCTGCCTCACAACAACTTCAACTAGCTAGTCTTACCCTAGTTCACAACATTGCGGGGAATCTAACTTGCCAAGTTATAGATATACCTTTCCCCGCAACTTAAGACGCAACTTACAAATACACTGTGGGGATTCCGGGCTCGTACTTGTGGAGAGAGAGCTAGTTTAGCTAGAAAAGTCGGGGAATCGGCGAATTCGGAGATGCCCCCGGAATACCAGGAACCATTTCTCGCCGTACTCCCCGAGACGCCCAACAAGCCCAACCGCTGCTAGGGTATGCCAGGATAATTGTTGTCTGACCGGCGTAGTACCCGAACCTACCATCAATAAATTCGGGAATGGCAATGACAATTTGCGGGGTCTCCAGACTAAGGTCCAAGTTTGAAGACGCATCTGCTCTTTTAGACATCACATCTTATCCATTAGAGAGCAAGATAGTAGTGAGCATCAAATTTACACTTGAATTATGGCCCGGGCTCCAAGAAAGCAAGTCACTAGCCATATGGCAGTGTTAGCTGGTGGTGCCGCTGGTCTCACAGAAGTTCTCATCATGTATCCCTTGGATATTGTAAGTGCCTCCTCTCCCGAACATGCCTCTTTACAGAGTTGTCGCGGTTAATTTCTAGGTCTACATTTAGGTGAAGACACGGAAAATGCTCCAGGTTGGTGGGATGAGCCTTGGAGTGATTCAAACAATGAAAGAAATCATTAGTATTGGAGGCATACGTGCTCTTTACAGGGGTATTCTTCCACCTATATGCATGGAGGCCCCGAAGAGGTATTTTATCGTTGCAAAAACGAAATACAGTGCTATGTTAATGAATTTTAGAGCAGTCAAGTTTGGGGTGAATGATGCTGTTCATCCAATCCTGTTGAAATTAACAGGCGCGACTTCTATGACTCAGGGAATTGCAATCGTAGCAGGAGCGTGCGGTGGCATCCTCGAATCCGCCATAGTTGCACCATTTGAGAAGATCAAGATTAGAATGCAAGATGCAAACAATCTAGGGAGATACACTTCTTCAGGAGACTGCCTCAGGAAAACAATAGCGAACGAAGGACCCTTAACCTTTGCAAAGGGAATGCAAGCAACGGTTTTTTGGTAAGCCGTGGTTGTCTCAGTTATTGAACTATTTGAACCCTCAATTGCTAACTGATAATGATGTAGCCAAGGCATTTGGAGCGCTGGTTACTTTGGCACAATATACCGCGTGCGAAAGGCTGCTTGGACACCTAAGACACTGGAAGAGGAGCTTGCTATAGATTTAATGGCGGGATTTACAGGCGGTTTGATCGGCACTGTTCTAAACACCCCTTTTGATGTTGTGAAATCGCGTGTTCAGAATATAGAGTCAAACAGAAATAACAGAAACAGCAAAGTGCCAAACACCTTCAGAGTATTAGCCGATATTGCTCAGAAGGAAGGGGTTAGTGCTTGGTACAAGGGATTTAAGCCAAAGGTGTTACGACTAGCTCCGGGTGGGGGAATACTACTCGCTTTATTTGAGCAAGCCAAAGCTGCTTTCTAATATCAAATCAATAAAGTTGGATATGCTATTGCAAGCTGTCTAAATGTAGTTATTGGTTCTCAAACTGCGTCTTTATTCACCAACTCGAGATGCTGATACCTAGGTCCACCCTGGTATCTCGTCTTGGAGCTGGACTACAAGAAGAGGCCAACAGCCCTAGAGATATTGCAGCATCCGTTTCTCAAGTCGACTGTTACTCAGCAATAATGAGAACTCAACTAATCGAGACGGAGTTAGAAATATGTGGACGGTGACTACCTATAATTTTACTGTGCAGACATTGTCAATTGGAAGCGGCCTGCTCTACTCGCAAATAAATCTAATTCTTATAAGAGTTCTTATTTTCATCACCAGCTGATAAGGATGGCTTGCGTATATCAGAATCCAAAAACACGATGTGAAGAGTCAATATATCAGGTTCATGGCGACATACAATATAAAAACGCGAAAATGTACGTCACTTCATTATATGTACATCCCTTTCTACCAAATTGTCCTTCTCCCCAGCCTCCAATCTTTTAGTATCCGCAAACCCTCTAGTCTACAGCCCCGAATAGCCACTTTATACCACTAAGTATCCATCCGCCGACAAAACATTCAAGCAGGGACCCAACATGACCTTCTTCAAAAGAGAGGCGATACATTGTCATATTTAGCTGCTGGTAACCTTGTAGCTCCTAAAGCGCTTATTTGGGTTCTGCTGCCCCTTGACTCCGTAGTACGCTGTGCCCTTGCAGTTGGCCTTGGAGTATGCTGCGTACCCTGTTGCGTCTGCCCAGCCAGAGGTCTCGGGGTGGAAGAGAATGGACACCGTATTCTGGTCGAAATCAGAGCGGAGGTTATTGCATTCGTTCCTCTCGGTGCCGTCTGCGGTCACGCGCTTGGATTTGCTCACGAAGATGATTGTCCATGCCTGAGTGACAGAGACGATGGCCAGGGCGGAGACAATAGAGGAGATCTTCATTTTGGTAGGGTGGTGGTGGTTTTCTGAGGTGTTTGACTGGTAGTTGGAGGACGTTTGTATGTTTGAGGACTTCTGCCACTTCTCTCTGTGCGCATTAGGTCTGACTTTATACTTTCCGACGTCTCATGTCTTTCGAAGGCTGAGTTTCGTAGACATTAGGATCGCCATAAGCGGGCGTCCTGTTATACCGCCTTATGACCTGTAATAGGCTGATTCATAAAGCTGAATGGGCTATACAATAGTGCTAAGTTAGAGCTTTCTAAATACAGAGGTAAAATGAAGCTATTCAGTAGTTCGTTTGTGGATATGGTAGCCAAGCACCGAGTTTCCCGACTACCTTCACCGCCGATCTACACTACCACAAGCTACACTATCGAACACACCTCCCTATTTACTACATTAATTTCTCTTTGCAAGGCAGTTTTTGATAGTACGCTTACTCTAAACCGTTGGCAACTCCGGGGTCAAACCGAAATGGCTGAAGCCTCAAAACTAACCTTAAAGCTGACTGTCGCCAAGATTTTAAGGCCCGAATCTTGCTGTCAGATTACTACGTACTTCCGAGAAGTTTTTAAAGACCAAAGTCGAGGAGAATAGAACCAGTCCCTTCCTTCGCCGCCGCGTACAGTGTATGGCCTGGCGAAGTTGGATGCCGGGGTATAGTTGGCACCGCAGGAATCAGTGAGGGAGGAGAGGAGGGTGTGGTATAGCATGGGCTGGAGCTTGGTGGGGCGGAACGGCACGCCGCAGGGTAGGGAGGCGACAGATAATTTTAGCCCCTAATTTTTTATAACTTCTTAGCCAGAAAGTATATAGATAATTCCTCTTTAATATAGCTTTGTAATTACATAAATACTTCATGTTTAAGAGGAATAGCCTCTACCTATTTTATTGTAAAAGTAATTATAATTTCTGTTTATAAGAATTCAAGTGCAGTTTGGCGCATATGTCGTTTACGCCATGATGTACGTTAATGAGTTTCAAACAGCTAGCTAGTGTTTAGCCTGAAGCCACTCAAATTTATCATCTAAAAACTTCTGCGCTCTAATGTCGCCCGATCTTGCATGGCCCTCGAAGTTCTCTGCGCGTGCTGCTCTGCCGCACAGCCTCCCAAGCTCCCCACTCTCTGTTGCTGATGTGACCTCCTGGTATGTGCAAGTCTTAAGGTATTTTCCAACCCAAAGACCACCAGTGAAGCGTGCAGCTCCCTTGGTTGGCAGGACATGGTTTGTGCCGATGACCTTTAGTATTGTTAGAACCCGACTAAAAGTTAACGGAGCTATATGAATACTAAACTAACCTTATCACCGTAAGACACACAAGTCTTCTCGCCTAGAAACAATGCACCGTAATTCGACATCTTAACTAATGCATCCCGGGGAGTTTCGGTCAAAATTTGCACATGCTCACTAGCGTAGGTGTCGGCAAGTCCAAAGGCCTCGTCCATCGTAGGCACTACAATCACTTCACCGAATGTTGTCCATGAAATAGAAGCAAGGCCGGCAGTAGGGAGGATCTTGAGAAGTCTGTCCACTTCCTCGATCGTTTTACGCCCAAGTTCTTCTGAGGTAGTAATTAATACAGCTGGTGTGTCTGGGCCGTGCTCTGCCTGGGACAGAAGATCCGTGGCAACAACGGTAGGGTCAGCTGTCTCGTCGGCTACAATCAGGACCTCCGTGGGACCTGCTGGCAGGTCGATGCCGATCTCGCCGAAGAGCTGACGTTTGGCCTCTGCAACAAACGAGTTTCCCGGACCCGCAACGAAATCCACCTTGCCGATTGTTTCTGTCCCAATAGACATGGCAGCAACTGCCTGAACACCTCCCAGTACATATATCTCATCGGCCCCTGCATAATACATAGCAGCGATCGTCGCTGCTGGGATCTCACCTAGAATTGGTGGGGTGCATGCAACAACTCTCGGAACACCAGCTGCCTTTGCGGTGACAATCGTCATGTGCGCGGAAGCGAGCAGAGGATATCGACCACCAGGAATGTATCTGCAGGAGTCAGCAGTGTTAATTGTCTACTTAGGCATCTGAGGTAGGGCATTTGAAGTAGGGAAACGTACGCTCCCACCGAGCCAATTGGGATGTTCTTGTGACCAAGAAACACACCTGGTCGAAGTTCCATTTCTAGATCCTGGATAGTCGCTCTTTGGGCCAACGCAAATGTCCTGACACTGTCTTGGACGGTCTTGATGTCATTTAATGTCGTTTTAGAAACTTTGGAAACTATGTCATCTATTTCTGGTTGAGTGAGTCTAAAAGAACTTGGCGACCACTTGTCGAATTTGTCGGAATATGTGCGGACTGCTTCATCGCCCTTGGTTCTGATATCGTTGATTACTCCTCTCACAACTTTGGACACGTCGACAGGAGGTCCCGGTGGTACTCCATTTGCCAAGGACGTTCTCTTGAGAAATGTAGTTGCAATTTTAGTTACTGCGGACATAGTGACGGCTGTGAGTGGAGAAACGAAGTGTGGCGAGGTTTACTTTGGTGCTAATGATCGTTGGGACTGCATTATAAATGTTTGAAGAGCTGTGTCTTCAGGTATATATAGACAGCAAATATGGTCCATAACTAGCGGAGTAGAACGATGTTGCCATGGGATCAGTCAAGCTTTCCGGTGAATCGGCAACCAAGTCAACCATTCTTAATGGAGCAGGATTCTTTCTGTGGAGTACTTGCAGGTGCAAAAAGGTGCGGAGAGCGACTCTGCTCTGCACTGCTCACACTCTAGTCTCACCTAGCCATGCCCAATTATCGGAGTAACTCCGAGAAGTTCATCTCGGTGGAGTCTCCGACGTATTGGCAAAGCGAGCTCTTACGCCTGTGGCTAAGCAGCCAAAGGTCTCGCCTATCCATTCTTAACCATCGGAGTTTTCGGCGAAATTTATCTCGGCGAACTCTCCGGTAAATCACGTGCTGACGAAGCTGGCTCTTACAGGACTGATACAAATAGCCCTGCGGCTAAGCAGCCATAAGGAAGAATTTTATTGAGCCTTGATGTCCATCACAATTGCACCGTAGAATAAATCGCATGTTAACCACATACTGTACCTTAATACATCCGCTCATTCTGGTCTCGTGACTTAAGCATGCACGTGACCGACTGACCGTTTGAATGTCTTCATCACACGACACAAGACTAACACCATTATATGCAAACACTGTAGCAACACCATTGCACTCACGTCCTAGATTCATATCAAAACACAACCCCACCCCCAACTTGAGCTTTCTGCCTCTAGACGGAGTAGTGGGCAACAATCGTTCCTCAGCGGCATTGCGACATTGACGAGAATGCAGCATTCCCGGTCGAACGCAGTCGACGAATGACTGCATGTCTTCCATGCCAGAAGCAGAAGGTGGGCCCGATTATAACTACAACACAAAACCCCAGTTTAAGGTACTGTGGACTAACTTCTACGCCTCTGCAGGTCCGGTGTATAACAGAACCAGGCCGGACGGCATGTAGACGCTGTTTAAAGCGAGAGGTGCCCTGTGTATTAAAGAAAGATGTGTCTAATTCCTCAAACCCTTCACAAAGTTCCATCTTTAGGTCTGTACTCTACTTCTAGGAACAGGAGCATCTGGATTACGCTGATCCGTCGTCACTGTAGGTCAGCAGTGATACATGATCTTAGGAATATTCACGCTGCCGTTAGTGAACTTAAGGTGGCTAGCGCACAGTCACCCCTTCCTCCCCTACGCAGTGTCTTAGGGACAACAGATTCAGAGGCACCCGAGGCACGGAGTAGCCCCAATATGCAACGATTGGAAGACACAAATGATCTGGACGCTGAAATGCTTGATGATCCTTCGACTCTGGCGAGTCGAGCCGGAAGCCCAAGCCATGCCCCTATTACGTCCCTGTATCAGATCACCCGTCTTCGGTCATTACGCTCAAAACGACTTCCTGTCTTTTCTAGTGGGAATGATTCTCGTAGTCAGCCTAGTGACCTGATTTCACGAGGGGCCTTAGGTTTAGCTGACGCGCAGAGATTAATTGGTGCCTACCTTTCCAAGACAGATCATTATCTTTATGGAGTTGCAAGTAAGTTCAAGGACTTAGACAGCATTCGAAATGCATCTAGTCTGTTACTTGTTGCTATTTGCACCGTCTCTGCGCTACATAACCCTTCTAGTCAGCCTTTGTATAGAGTTTGCAACACGGAGCTTCGCAAGCTTGTGTCAAACTTTGTCTTCACATCAACAGTAAACCTAGAAGACTTTCGAGGCTTGTGCATAGCTTGCTTTTGGCTTAGTGATATAGCATGGCCTGTTTCTGGCCTCACAATCAGGCGTGCAGTTGAATTCGGCCTTCAAAAATCCTATAACATGGTGTTTGGAACAGACAGCTCCCCAGGGGCTTCATCATTGGTAGGGACAAGAGGTGAAGCTATTGAGTGCATCAGGCTATGGTATCTTTTATGCATCTGCGACCAACATTTATCGATTCTGTATGGACGGCCATCAATCATTGAGGCGCAGGATTCAGTTCATGAGTGGGAGAGTTATCTAAGAGAGGTGCAGGATGAGAATATCGAAAGCGAGAACACGGACGTACGGATTGTCAGCCAGATCGCTATGCTCACGCTCTTGAACAAGGTCACCAAGCTCTTCGGGACGAACCTAGAACTACGTATTCCAAAAATATTCAAACCTCAACTTGATCAATTCATTCATCAGTTGGACCAGTGGGTTGCCATATGGCTAAATAGGTGTCGTAAGTATAACCAAAACCTAAATTTTTGAAGTACCTACTCCGAACTCACACATGGTACAGAGAACCATGCTATAATTGGGGACTATCCTAGCAAAGCTGTCTCGTTACACTTCTACTTCGCAAAGCTGTTTGTATGTTCGCATGTTTTTAGAGGCTTGACATCCGACGCAATCCACGACCCAATGGCGGAAGACTTCAAAGACATAGCGTTGATGGCTGTAAGCTCCGCAAAGTCAGTCGTCAATTTAATTACTCAGGACCCCGATTTGAGTCCAGCATTCGTGGGCTTGCCCCATTACTTCCATACTATGATTGCGTTCGCCTGCTCCTTTCTGCTGAAAATCACGACTAAATACAGGGGCCATATTGATACTGAGGCGCAACCCATTTTCGATATGATAACTCAAGTAGTCGGCTTATGCAGGACGACTGTATCAACGCCGCATCACCTCTTGCACTGGATGGGGGAAGGGTTGCAATCACTTCTCACAACTTGTATAGCTGCAACTGCTAAAATTGAGAGCGAACGGCGGCAGCGGTTGGAGGAGTCTCGGCGTCTCGCGCAGCAAGCTGGAGTGGATGGAGCACAACACAGCCCATCAATGCATATCCCACTATCAACTGAAGCATCATCTTCACAGGCCTACGAGCCGAGCCGGCCTATCGACAATGTGCAGGGCCTTGGTAACGTCTGGGATACCGCTCGAGAAACAGCCATGGTCTTTCCTGGGGAGCGCTATGATGAGATTTCATATCAGAATCTTAATCCACTGTTCCAAGTCAATGGTACAGACCAAGGAGGATTGCGCCTAGATGGCACAGAGAGCGCATGGGACGCCTCTTTGGCTTTGTTTGACGTAGAGCACATGGGTTTCGGCCTACTATAAATCTTGTGTTTCTATTACTAGTGAATACAAGTGAGCTAGAAACCATCCAAGTACTTAAAGATGAATAGTACTCGGTCGCAGTTGATGAAAAATATAGACGAGGTTCCAAAGGGGAAGCTGCGGATAATGGCAGATATGTATGAGACGCGTCACTAAAATGACAGAGCTTTAGGGAGTAGAGTAGAGAAAAATTGTCTGGTATCAGACAAATTATATGTGTATGGGCTCGCGCATAGAAGGTACTTCGGTATCTCGGTTCTCATCCGTGTTCCCGCCGACTTCGCCGGGTTGCCGTAGCCTAAGTGGGTTGTTTAGTTTCCATGTCCTGCACTCTTGATTGCTACCCACTCCATTTGTCTTCTCGGTTCCTCGATGATTCTGAAAGCAAAACCATATGACACCAACCTCGCCGTCAAACGCTTAGCACCATGTCAAACTTGATTGGTCTCGAAACCATTGGAATAGCCTTTGCTGCCCTCCATATAAAACACTCAAGTGCAATCGTGTCTGTATACGATACGCGGCCTGATCTTGAAGAGTATATCAATTCAGTCTTTCCTGGCTACATCGATTCCGAAGACGCTTCACTTAGTCTCACAGGCCGCTTGATGATTTGTTCGTCCTTAGAAGAGGCATGCCAGAATGCTACCGTCGCGCAAGAGCAAGGCCTAGAGAGCTTACATATTAAACGATCTATCTGGCCCCAAGTGGAAAATTTGGTTTCCGATACAACTCACTTATGGAGTTCGACCTCGGGAATCGCAGCCTCACTCCAGGTCTAGGATATGAAAGATCAGACTCGACTTTTGGTTGTCCATCCATTCAACCCTCCCCATGTCATGCCACCCATTAAGATTATGCCTTCCCGAATGATGAAATCAACAGAGGTGGACTACGTTAGATAGTATTTCACGGATATGGCATCTGGGCATCAGCTGATCGTCCCGAAAAAGGAAATCGCAGGCTTCGCCCACAATACAGGAAGTTTGGGATAGCAGCGAGCCAGTAAGCTTTGAAGGATATATAATCATGGCAATTCTAGCTTGATCGGAAGAATGGACCACCGCGTGTACGGAAATATTGGACGTCATTTGCCGTAATTAAGACTACGAAATAATACAGCCCATATCGGTAAATGCCTAGGCTGAAGTGTTGCCAATATTGTCATCACTATCAGAACAGCAAACCCTCCATCTTGAAAACTAGCTTTTAGTATCAATATCTTTCGGGTATCGGGAAAAATATGACGTACGCAACAGCGTTGTGTCCAATCTTCAAATCCCAGAAGGAGGATAATGAGCTGTCAGTTAGAGCAAAATATGATAGTGAAATGAGTCCATAATCACTGACGTCATGCCCTTTATAGAACGCATAAATCACAATAATAAGCTCGTAATATATATTCCCTTGGAACTAATGATAATATGCGATTTGTAATGCCTCTCCTCGTATATGCTACCGATTTTCTTTGTTTCTTTGTCTTCGACTGTACCTATATTGTTATATATACTTAACATTTTACAAAAATTGTCATGTACAAACTCAACTATATAAGAGCATTGTCTACGAATTCTATCAGACCTCGTTTTCAATCACAGCCTTTACGCTATCTATCCGCATCCGCAGTCAACATGTCTCGCATTATCGATGCAATCAAGAAGGACCACAGAGAACTGGAACAATACTACAACAATATCATTAACGCAAAGAACAACGATGACGCGACTCGATGGCAGAATCAGTTTACTTGGGAGCTTGCCCGTCACTCCATTGGTGAAGAGTTAGTAGTGTACCCTGCCTTTGAAAAAGTGTTAGGCGACCAGGGGAAGCAGATGGCCGACAAGGACCGTGCTGAGCACCAAACCGTAGGATCTCTCTTACTAAGTTTTTTTTTGTGCATATACTGACATATTAAAGGTAAAAGAAGAGCTCAAGAAGTTCCAAAATCTAGAGGCGGGCCACGTAGAGTTTCTCCCTACCCTCAAAGCGCTCATGACAGATCTTTCTCAACACATCAAGGAAGAGGAGGAGGAAGACTTGCCAACTCTAGACCGAGAACTGAGCGCAGACGACTCAGCGAGCATGGCTAGGAGCTTTGGCCGCACTAAAGCCTTTGTTCCGAGCAGAAGCCATCCGTCTGCGCCAAACAAGCCGCCATTTGAGACCGTGGTAGGATTAATGGCGGCGCCGATAGATCATTTGGCGGACCTTTTTAGAAAGTTCCCTGATGATACTATAAGCCCGAATCCAAGCACAAAGTAGGATGTTGCGTGGCAATTGACTTCCATTGAGAAAGTCTTGTACAGGAGAAGGAAGTCGAATTACTTTTAAGTTGGAATTAAACATCACACAACACTGCTGTAAGTCTTCATGATTCGTTAAGGTGTTTGCGAGGCCACTGTAGAAGTGGCATTCATTTTCGCTCTTTTTCACATTCCGCTCCGAACCCACATCAGAAGGAGGAGCAGTGACAGTATTTTATCCAACATTTGCAGGAGAAGGTTGGGTTTTGGGTCTGTCCATGTTTAATAATCATTCAAAAAATAACCATTATGACCGTTGCAACAACCGTAGGGTGATTCGTACTATGCATGCTATTAAGTAAAGTAAATAACCTGCGAGAGTTAATCCTCGTTCTTTGACGCTATAGAGACTAATGAATATCGACACAAGGACAGACTAGAGTCCGTCCTTGTAACATCCAAGTTGTAGATATGGAAAGAACGACTAACAAGCAAAGGACCAACCGTAGCTTCCTTAGAGATTCCCAGCCCTATATATGGCAAGAACGATCACCAAGCAAATTCAGTCGCAGCTTCCTTGGTGCCCTGAAGCTTTATATGTGGAAGGAACGATTACCAAGCAGGCTCGGCAGCAACTTCCTCAAGGCTTTGAGGTTTTATTAAATATAGAAGGAACGATTACCAAGCAAACAGTCGCAGTTTCCTCAGGACTCTGGAGCTTTATATATGGAAAGAACGATTATCAAGCAAACTCGGTCGCAGCTTCCTCAATACTTGGAAGCCCTCTATACTGTTGTGATTAGACGATTGCATCTTTTGGTTTGTTTTCGGAAAGGCCTTGCATAAATCTAGAAAGTAGACAGTTTACAGGTAT